>JBBPBX010088076.1:4328-14571 GCA_038048925.1 Garcialebias charrua
CACACACACACACACACACACACACACACACACACACACACACACACACACACACAGGTGTGTATTTTTAATAAATGGCCACAGGTGTCTCTTGATGAGTGCAGCTCTTCAGCCAGTCTAAACACAACAGAATTGCTGTGTGGTTTTTCCTCCATGGTTTCATGCTTTTCAGCCCTTTAAAGATGTCAACTTCAACAGGTTATGGGCCCAGAAAGGAGTTTGGAAGCAGATGGAACCACTTATGTTTTGATGGAGATGAAAAGAACTATGAACTATGGGAAACAAAGTTTTTGGCCCATTTGCGTCTGCTCAGTCTGAAGAGCACTATACAGTATTACTGCAGGACACTGCGGATTCTGAGGACGAGGAAGAGGACACCATCAAAAATAAAGAGGCATATGCAGAACTTGTTCAGTTCTTGGACGATAAGAGCCTTTCCCTTGTCATGAGAGATGCCGCAGATGATGGCAGAAAGGCACTGCAGATCCTCAGAGACCACTATGCAGGTAGGGGAAGCCGTGAGTGATTTGTTTGTACACAGAGTTGACGTCTCTTCAGAAAGGTGTCAATGAGAGCGTCACGGACTATATTATCCGAGCAGAGACTGCCATCACAGCACTACGTAATGCAGGAGAAACATTGAGTGATGGCTTATTGACTGCAATGATTCTAAAAGTCCTACCTGAGAAGTTTAAACCATTTTCTGTTCATATAACACAAAGTGGTGAAAAGCTAACCTTTGCTGAATTTAAAACAAAGCTGGGGAGCTATGAGAGCACAGAGAAGTTTGGTGCTGTTGGCTCAGCTGAAGATAATGTGATGAAAGTAAAAGGAAGAGATATTTGGAGAACAAAACTCACCTGTTACAACTACGGCCAGAGGGGCCACAAAGCTCTGGAGTGTACTTCAGCCCCGGGCAAGAGCAGAGAGCCGAGACAGTTGTGTAGTACCTGTAAGAGCTCCACGCACAAGGACGCAAACTGTCGGCGGAGAAGACGAGATGAGGTGAAGCAAGTGTTGGATGAGGAGAACCAAACATTCACTTTCAAGGTGGATGACACCCCAGTCTGTGGAGTGAAGGTGAAGGGCCTCATGGTTGATTCGGAAGCAACAAAACATATTGTGACATACGTCACAATATTCAAAGATTTTGATGCAAGTTTTAAACCTCAGAGCCATGTTTTGAAGTTGGCTGATGGAGAAAGGGCCAGCGGCATTGCACTGAAGAAAGGCACTGCCAGGTTTCACCTGAGAGACAGCAAGGGCCGAATTGTGAAAATGATGCTGATGGATGCGCTATATGTGCCATCGTTTTCACAGGACATCTTTTCAGTCCAAGCTGCTATTGCCCAAGGAGCGACAGTCATCTTCAAAGATGGACAGACCGGCTCACCCACAAAAATGGTACGGCTTTTGATATCCATATTTATGACAGAATGTTCTATTTAAATACAGTTACAGATGAGATGGATGAATGCAATGCATGTCATGCCATTCAAACATGGCATGACATTTTAGGCCACTGTAATCATAATGATGTGTTAAAGCTGGAGAGTGTTACAGAAGGAATGAACATTAAAGGGAAACCTGAGAAGTCTGATCTGAAATGTGAAGTGTGCATACAGGGTAAATGTACGCAGAGCAGGAGTAGAGACCCTGATGAAAAGGCTAAATGTGTACTTGACCTTGTACATGCAGATTTGGCTGGACCTATAGAACCAGTAGCTAAAGATGGTTTTAGATATACCTTAGCTTTTACAGATGATTATTCAGGAGTTGTTTTTTACCTATTGTATGAAAGCTAAGAGTGATACTGCTAAAGGTACAGAGAAGTTCATCGCTGATGATGCACCTTATGGAAAAATCAAATGTATAAGATCAGATAATGGAACTGAGTTTACATCTAACGAGTTTCGTTCATTGCTTAGTAAAAATGCCATTAGACATGAACCTTCAGCACCTTTTTCTCCCCATCAGAATGAGACAGCTGAAAGAACTTGGAGAACTGTGTTTGAAATGGCTAGATGTATGCTAATTGAGAGTAAACTGCCTAAACAGTCGTGGACATATGCAGTTCAGACTGCTGCTGTTATCCGTAATAGATGTTACAACAGACGTGTGGGGCTGACTCCATATTTCATGCTAACTGGAAAGAAGCCTGACCTTTCAAAAATGAAACCTTTTGGGTCAGAATGTTATGCGTACACATATGACAAGAAAAAGTTGGATTCACGTTGTAAAAAGGGATTTTTGTTGGATATGACAAGAATAGCCCTGCACATCTTGTGTACTATCCAGCTACGTGTAAAGTACTTAAAGGAGACCACAGATAGGTTTTTAAAATTTTTATGGTATGTCTGTGGGGTTACCAGACATTGTTCATTCAATTTAATACACAAAATAATTCTTAGATAACCAATTATACTCTTTTTAATTCTGCCATTTTTAACTTTCGTTTTGAACGACTGGTTTATGATAATGAGATCTGAAGTTCACGCCCTTCAAAGATCTGTTTACATTAACTCCGCCCTCCAAAGGCAGATGAGGACCCACCCAGAGCCCTGAGCAGAGCTGAACTGGACCGCGACGTATTTATTGTGGGACAGATCAGACGTGTACAAGTTGTTGTGTCATTTTTAATTTTTCCTCTGTAATACGTCTCCCTCCCTCCCCCTGTGCGCGCGCTGGAGGGAGCGGATGTCACTCGCAGCTGACACATACACACTCACACACATGCTCACGGGGTCTGATTTGCGCTCGCGCGGGTCTCTGTTCTCTCGAGGGTGTGGATTTGCTCTCCCCCCTAATGACAGCGTTAAAACTCCCTGTCCCTCAATAAGCGCGCGCGCACACAAACACACACACACACAGGTTGGTTAATGGGGTTTAGCGGTACGTAGTCTGGCCTACTATGACACATAAACCAACACACACACACGCTGCTGCATCGCTGTTCATTCAAGACTCCCATCTGAAAACTATGCCATTATCTGGGCCAGGAGGGAGAATCTTTGCAACGCTCACGTTAGCTGGCTAGACTCTGTGACATTTTTAGCCATTGTGCTGACATGAAATAAGGAAAAACAACCGTCCGTCACCTCTTTCATACTGAAGTGGGTGGAGCATCACCAGGGGTTGCTAGGTGACGGGGCGGGACAAAGGTTGGGGTTGTGGGTTGTGGCTGCGGTTTGTGACGTCACAAACCGCAGGAAGTGAGAAACGAAGCGTTTCTATCAAAGATAAATAAATATACTTAGAGTAAATAAACCACTGGGTGCATTTTTGGGCACTAAGACTGTTTTTTTATGAAGTACATACACAAAGTTGAGTAAAAAAAAAATTAAAAAGTGAATTTTGAATATGTGGTCCCCTTTAAGAGTAGGCTGGTAAAGTTCATTTTAAAAAGAACTAATGAAAGTGACACTAAGACTGACGAGGAAATGAATGAGCACATTTTGCTCAGGAAGAGAGCTGAAACTCTGCTACAAAGACCAGATTTGACAAAAGTGATTTCTTAGGAGATAAAAACTGAGACTAGTGACATGGATACCAACTTAGGTCAAAGTGAAAGCAATCACAGTACACATTATCCTAAGAGAGAAAGGAGACCCCCAGAATATTACACAGGTCATGACTATGAAGTCAAATGTGATGACCAAGCACTAATGAACATTGACTATTGTTACAGAGTTGCATGTGATGTACGAGTCAACACTGAAAGAGGCTATGAGCTCACAAAAGTCAGAGTTGTGGATTAAGGCTATGAAGGATGAAATGGACTCTTTGATAGAAAATAATACTTTTACCCTAACAAAGTTACCTGAAGACAAACAAGCAGTAGGGGGTAGATGGGTATATACTATCAAAGAAAACCCTGTTGAAACAATCTACAAGGCTAGACATGTGGCAAAAGGCTATAGTCAAGTTGCTGGTATTGATTACACTGAGACATTTTCCCCAACTGCTAATATGACTTCTGTATGTATTCTGATGCATGTTGCAGCTCAATATGACTTAGAATTACATCAAATGGATGTCAAGACAGCATATCTACATGCCCCTATTGATTGTGAAGTATTTATGGAACAACATGAAAGGATTTGAGGTGGTGTCAAAGATATGAGAGAAATTTGTCTGTAAGCTTAATAAGTCACTTTATGGTCTGAAACAGTCAGGACGAAATTGGAATAAAATGCTGCATGTTTTGATTGTATTTACACAGAATGCCTTGCACTGTCGTCCACTTCCTGCTTTTGGAGCAGTCTACGGTCTGCTTGCATTCACAATGCAGTCGAACCGTGCCATAGTTCACTTCAACCAAACTGAGACCTAGGCATTTAGGCATACAGCTTTAACCATCCATTCTGTATAGTTGCTAGAAGACAGAACAGAATGAAACACATAGTTCACTTTTTTGGTCCACATCAGAGTTCAATTGCAAATTCACATCTCCCCAAACAAACTGGACTTTCTTGGCAAATGGACTAGAGTTCGATTAAAGCGAACTAAACAGGGCTGGTGTGAATGCACCCTTACACATAAAGCAGTGCATTCACTAGCACTGGAACAGTTATGGTGCATGTATAAGCATAGTACATTTGTATGTGTATATATAGTATGTATATACTGTATAGTATGTATGTATATATGTATATATATGTGTGTGTATATATATATATATATGTGTGTATATACATATGTGTGTATATATGTGTGTGTATATTAGGGGTGCACCAATTTCAATTTTCTGGCTGATCACCGATCACCGATTTTTAGAAAGTCTGACCTACCAATTCCGATTTTGGCTGATACCGATTTTCAGGAGTTAAAAGGTCAAAATGCACCTTAAATTTTTCAGTTGTAAACAAAGTTTAACCATAAAAAAATCTGTTCTCTTTCACTTATTACATTTTAAAAAACAAAACAAAAATAGATAATGCAGCATGTGTAACATTTTCTAGTCAATGGGTAATAAGAAATAACACTCGCACAGGTAAGTTTGTCCTCACAGACTTATTCCAGTCATTTTTTCATTAGTGGCAGGTTTTTCTTGATGAACAAAAGCATTTCTGCTTTGTCACCAGACAGGCGACTTCTTTTCTCATCTACTACATGTCCAGCCAACTAAACAGGCGCTCGCTTTCAATGCTTGTGCATGGGGCAGAGAGGTAGTTCGGGCAAGTAGAGCAAGATGAGGGAAACAATTTTCATTGATCCTCCAGTAGACCAATGGGTCCTGGCCCCTTTCGACAGGAACCTCCGATAGGTAGTTCTGTACCTGCATAGCTGAAGGGCTGGCCAGCTGTTGCTCCTTTTCAATGTTCTCCTTTAAGATTTCGTTGTGAACTGCAAACAGTAGACTACACCTTTTTGCTGCAGATTCATCGATGTCAGGAGGTCCCACTTCAGAGAATGTTCCTGCAGCAGGTGTGCATCTGGTCCCCCCCTCTGCTGAGAAGTAGCGATTCTTGTACCTTGTTTTGCATAAACAAAGAAAGATGGGTCAATCATTGTGTTTTGTATACATTAAAAGTTTTTTTAATTGCATGTAAATAAAGAAATGCATTTCTTTATTTACATGCAATTAAAAAAAACATTTAAATTAAATTTAAAATAAACATTTCTTGATTGAAATTTTCAATCAAGAAATGTTTATTTTAAATTTAATTTAAATGTTTCTTGAAATATAGTAGTAGGCTAAAAGTAATTGTGACTAAAATAGAATATTCACAGTTACTTGCCTTGGATCCAGAATAGTGGCCAAGCTGTACAGGGGCTCATCATGCTCAATGTTGTTGAATCTTCTCACAACAGCCTCCAGCAATGTAGCTTTGGCTTTACCCACACCACGGTCTGTGCTTGAGTACTTGATGACGTTCGAATTGTTCGTCAATCCACTGTGCAGTAAAACTTAACATGGACATTAAACTTACATCAGAAGTCACAATGTCTGTTGTAAAGCTGAGTGTATTTTTATTAGCTTTTAGCAGGCTGCGGGTGTCTCTCAAAACTTGGCCGAACAACTCCGGTGAAGGAAACATGAGGGAGCCACCATATTGTGTCTTTAAACACATACGGTGCCACCTAGATGTAAAGGATTTTAGGGGGGGTCAGTATTAAGCTGACCTCTTTATCCTTAATTAATTACTTATTCAGATTGAATAGTAATTTCACGGATTCTTTTCTTTTTCAGTTTACCCAATATTTCTGTGATCTTTATGATGGATAAATAAATAAAGCCATTAAGTGACAGAGAACGTTGACTTTAGTTTGGTATGCCAGGCGACACTACCATTTATTTAAAATAAATCAACTAAAATCAACATCATTACACTTGATTGGCAGATTTCATCTTTTTCAGTTTAACACGCATCAGCACACTTAAATGTAACACAACAGACTTCAATACAGGATGTTATTATACTTAGTCTGGGGCTCTTTAGCTTAAATATAGTTTCCAGCTTAGAAATGGAGATAAAAAGAAATAGGAGGAATAAAAGAGGTTAGAGAGATTTAAGAGGGAAGTTTATCTTGCATTTATAAAACCAGATGACACTCTTCCATACGCGTCCAGCTAAGATATCATCACACCTCCAGTAAGCAAACAGCTGCTCCTTTACCTTAAGACGTCCGCCTCGGTTCTGGTAAAGAGCTGTGATCAGCCTTGGACTGACGAGTCGTCGGTCCCGCAAGTCCAAGCTGGACTCCACACGTGTTTACCTTGTCAGTGTCGGTGATATTTGCTTTCGTCGGCAGAAGCCGTGGCAGTCGTGGTTTTTTGGCTCAAGATAACTTATTCCAGAAAGGAATTTAATTCAAAGTTCTGAGCTTGTACGCTCGGTTCAAGTGGACTCATAACAAACATGTTATCAACCTTTACTGAAGACGAAGGTCGTTAGCTCTTGACCAAACGTACCCTAGCTTGAAGAGAAAGTTTACATCTCTCTTCCTCTCAGGAACTAACTGGTTCCTTCAAAACTTAGACCCTTAGCAGAAGATCTGAGATGAGAGGAGTTGTCACTTTTAGGGATGGGGCCGATCCGATCCAGTATCGGTATCGGTATCCGATACCAGCATTATTTAAGTATCGGGTATCGGATCAAACCTGCCGATACTTTTCCGATCCAGCTTCAAAGAGCACTTGTGTTCAATCACAATCTGTGACTGCCCTTTTTAACATTGTGTGAGATAAACCCAATGAAGACACTCTTAAGCCTTACAATAGGGGGGTTCCCTATTGTAAGGCTTAAGAGTGTCTTCATTGGGTTTATCTCACACAATGTTAAAATGAATAGTTTGGGTGCAAAAGTTTCATTATACAGAGTCAAATACCTGAACAGTATCGGATCGGGAAAGTATCGGTATCGGTCGATACTGAGTTAATAAGTATCGGTATCAGATCGGAATTGAGAAATGTGGATCGGTGCATCCCTAGTCACTTTCCCATTGGTCCAGCAGAACCAGTCGAGGAGTTCACTTGTTGTTATCAAGATTCAAGGTGAAATTCAGAGCAGATAGAAAATGTTTTGGAAAAGACAGAGTACTGGAGTCATTCTTTTGAAAACAACGGATTAACTGTCGTCTGCCTTTCTAAACAAAACGGCCGGGTCTCTCTGACCCGAGTCTTCAACTTTCACACAGCAGTGGACACAGTGATGTGCAGAAGTGACACAGTTTAACTTTACAGAATAACACAGCTTAAAAGCACACATCATGAAAATGACAAAATGTTATTCTTTTGATTACATTAGAATAAAATTAAAGAAGCCAATAGTCTCTTTTGGTGACTATGTTCTCAGATTACAACTAATGGAATAATTTGTAGTAAATGTCTTGCTTTACTGAGAGGTCAGTAAAGGTCATCTCTGGAACAGTTCAAGTACACAGGTGTATCAGAGCGGGCACAGTCATGCCCACTACACCGGTAATGAAACATCAGAAAAATATCTCTGACTGGCTGGCTGGTCGTCAATGAACTCCAGCACTTTCCTCGTGGTAGCTTTGCTCTTTTCGTGCTCATAAAAGTTAACAGCGACCCACCGACTGGCTCTTTGATAGCGCTAGCTTTAGCATTAGCTTGGTTGCTCGCTTCAAACGTTGCATACTTAACTGTGTGGTGATTTCTTAAATGGCGAACAAGGTTTGTTAAAGGTTTTTGTTGTGGCTCCACCACGACTTTACTTCGGCTTTACACACACTGCAAATTACGATCTTTTGCTCATTTTAAAATAGTAGAACTTCCAAACCGACAACATGGCTGCTCCGAGTGACCTGTGTTGACTGTGTTAAAGGCTCGGATATAGTCGCGCTTTGGTCCACAAGCTGGAGCGCGCGGGCAGCGCGCGCACTGTGCCGTGCGGCTTCATGCGTTTATAGTGTAGCACGGCAGCGCATGGCAAAGTGCTGTTCTTTTACTGACCAGCAGGTGGCAGTACCCTCTAAAACCTGTGCATATGTTGCAAGAAAGGGTGTAGAAGAAGAAATCTACCGTAGAAGAAGAACTGTTTGAAATCACACAACAAAAACAAATGGCTTTCCGCTCGCTTGGGGAATTTAATACATTTATATCAAATAAAAAACATTCCTCCATGCGTCGCGACGCCGTTTCCACGACCACAGCGGCGCAGACAGCTGCAGGCTCTGGCGTGAAGGCTGTCTGTGAGGTCCCTACCCGACCTGTCAATCAATTCGGCGCGCGCGCTAGGCTTGCGGAGCTTCAAAATCTGGGAGGTGCACGACCACGCGCGAAACCAACGCGCTGGCCAAAGCGCGGGGGCGGGGACTATGCGATTGCGTCACTTTTCGCGCGCGCACCCTCGCGCCCTATGCGACGCGTCAACTATATCCTAAGCTTCAACGTGCATGTGCAGACGTGACCTGGTGGGCGGGCCTGTTAGTCAGCCCTCTCTCACAGCAGAGCAAAAGGGGAACAGCGGCTGATTTGTTTCTTCCTGAGCTCTGGTTGAAGCGGCAGCTTTTCTCCTCTCCTGCCCAACTTTTCCTCACCCTGCGTGGCTCTTTTGTCTTGTCTGCAGTTCCTTGACACTCATCTCTCGAACGCAAATTGATTATGGATTCGATATCATGGATGATCAACTCTATTTATTTATTTTTTTCCCACAAAGCAAGGTCCGGGAGAACCAGCTTTCCCGTCGCAGACAAATTCCAGCGGATACGTGATGGATTCCTGGACGTGTGGAAGGTCAGGTATCGGTCAGTCTTGTCTGTGGAGGATGCTTACATAATTGGATTTATGATGACAGCAGCTTTACTGATCGGCACCTGTGAAGCACTGTCCTATTGGAAAAGAAGACTCCGAGGCAGAGTGAAAGTTTGATCTGTGCAATGACCTCAATAAATCAGCTGCTTTACAAGCTTTGGGACTTGTCAGCGAAGAGGGATTCTACCTGGATTGGGATTTACTGCATGGTTTCAGTGGAAGGATTAAAACATATTGGATATTGGATTTTGATCGTCCAGAACAGACACTCAAGGCTGCAGAAAAAGTGAACTGTTTGCCTGAAGAAAATTCAACAATCAAACTTATCGCAATGTGACTCCCCAAACAGCCTTGAGGAAGGGCTGATTATCAAATTTCTCCTGGGTCATGAGTTACCAAGGACAACAGCTGCATCTATCGCACCTCGCCTAACCCCCTCCCCGGAGAACTCTCTGTGAGCGCTTATCAGAAATGCTGGTTGGAAACATCACAGAACTGTGGCTGATCTGAAAAAAGGCTCATGTACTTATCTCACCGCTTGGACCTCAAATGCATATGTAATTTGTCTTAATTGTGCTTGCTGGTAGAGTTTTTTGATGTCTCATGTCGTGTCCTAATAGAACAAGATGTGAAAGATCTTTTTTGTAATACCACTACCAATTCTCATGGTTTTCTCCTTTTTCATATCTAAGATTATCATTCTGATAAGGGATGAGATGGCCGCGCGGATCCCGCTGCAGCTTCACACACTTAGTCCCCCTTCGGGATGACTGTGCGTACATGTTCACGTTGTACCTGGTGCAATGTCAATAAAGATATTCTGATTCTGATTCTTTGCGGAGGCAGATGCGATCGGTGGATAAAATCGGCTTCTCATTTAAAGATCGGCCGATTGCAATCTTCCCAAATTAAGGAAATCGGGGCCGATCGATCGCCGGCCGATTTATCGGTGCATCCCTAGTGTATATATGTGTGTATATATGTGTGTATATATGTGTGTATATATATATATATATATATATA
>JBBPBX010088077.1:0-14571 GCA_038048925.1 Garcialebias charrua
AAAAAAGTGACAGACCAGCACAGGTCACACAACATGAAGTCAAGTGACGGACCAACACAGGTCACATGACCTGAGGTCAACTGACAAAATGACACAGGTCACATAACATGAAGTCAACTGACGGACCGACACAGGTCACACGGCATAAGGTCAACTGACGTACCAACACAGGTCACATGACCTAAGGTCAACTGACACAACGACACAGGTCACACGAGATGAAGTCAACTGACGGACCGACACAGGTCACATGACCTGAGGTCAACTGACGGACCGACACATGTCACACGACATGAGATCAACTGACGGACCGACACAGGTCACACGACATGAGGTCAACTGACGGACCGACATAGGTCACATGACCTGAGGTCAACTGATGGACCGACATAGGTCACACGGCATGAGGTCAACTGACGTACCGACACAGGTCACATGACCTGAGGTCAACTGACTGACCGACACAGGTCACATGACCTGAGGTCAAGTGACGGACCGACACAGGTCACATGGCATGAGGTCAACTGACGGACCGACACAGGTAACATGACCTGAAGTCAAGTGACGGACCAACACAGGTCACATGACCTGAGGTCAACTGACAAAATGACATAGGTCACACGACATGAAGTCAAATGACGGACCGACACAGGTCACATGACCTGAGGTCAACTGATGGACCGACACAGGTCACATGACCTGAGGTCAACTGACGGACCGACAAAGGTCACACGGCATGAGGTCAACTGACGTACCAACACAGGTCACATGACCTGAGGTCAACTGACAAAACGACACAGGTCACACGACATGAAGTGAACTGTCGGACCGACACAGGTCACATGACCTGAGGTCAACTGATGGACTAACATAGGTCACATGACCTGAGGTCAACTGACGGACCGACACAGGTCACACGGCATGAGGTCAACTGATGTACCAACACAGGTCACATGACCTGAGGTCAACTGATGGACTGACATAGGTCACACGACATGAAGTCAACTGATGGACCGACACTGGTCACTCGACATGAGGTCAACTGACGGACTGACATAGGTCACACGGCATGAGATCAAGTGACGGACCGACACAGGTCACATGACCTGAGGTCAAGTGACGGACCAACACAGGTCACATGACCTGAGGTAAACTGACAAAACGACACAAGTCACATGACATGAAGTCAACTGACGGACCGACACTGGTCACACGACATGAGGTCAACTGACGGACCGACACAGGTCACACAACATGAAGTCAAATGATGGAACAACACTGGTCACTCGACATGAGTTCAACTGACGGACCGACACAGGTCACACGGCATGAGGTCAACTGACGTACCGACACAGGTCACACGGCATGAGGTCAACTGACGTACCGACACAGGTCACATGACCTGAGGTCAACTGACGGACCGACACAGGTCACATGACCTGAGGTCAACTGACTGACCGACACAGGTCACATGACCTGAGGTCAACTGACGGACCGACATAGGTCACACGACATGAAGTCAACTGATGGACCGACACTGGTCACTCGACATGAGGTCAACTGACGGACCGACACAGGTCACACGGCATGAGGTCAACTGACGTACCGACATAGGTCACATGACCTGAGGTCAACTGACGGACCGACACAGGTCACATGACCTGAGGTCAACTGACTGACCGACACAGGTCACATGACCTGAGGTCAAGTGACGGACTGACACAGGTCACATGACCTGAGGTGAACTGACGGACCAACACAGGTCACATGACCTGAGGTCAAGTGACGGACCAACACAGGTCACATGACCTGAGGTCAAGTGACGGACCAGCACAGGTCACACAACATGAAGTCAAGTGACGGACCAACACAGGTCACATGACCTGAGGTCAACTGACAAAATGACACAGGTCACACGACATGAAGTCAACTGACGGACCGACACAGGTCACACGGCATAAGGTCAACTGACGTACCAACACAGGTCACATGACCTGAGGTCAACTGACACAACAACACAGGTCACATGAGATGAAGTCAACTGACGGACCGACACAGGTCACATGACCTGAGATCAACTGACGGACCGACACAGGTCACACGACATGAGGTCAACTGACGGACCGACATAGGTCACATGACCTGAGGTCAACTGATGGACCGACATAGGTCACACGGCATGAGGTCAACTGACGTACCGACACAGGTCACATGACCTGAGGTCAACTGACTGACCGACACAGGTCACATGACCTGAGGTCAAGTGACGGACCGACACAGGTCACATGGCATGAGGTCAACTGACGGACCGACACAGGTAACATGACCTGAAGTCAAGTGACGGACCAACACAGGTCACATGACCTGAGGTCAACTGACAAAATGACATAGGTCACACGACATGAAGTCAAATGACGGACCGACACAGGTCACATGACCTGAGGTCAACTGATGGACCGACACAGGTCACATGACCTGAGGTCAACTGACGGACCGACAAAGGTCACACGGCATGAGGTCAACTGACGTACCAACACAGGTCACATGACCTGAGGTCAACTGACAAAACGACACAGGTCACACGACATGAAGTGAACTGTCGGACCGACACAGGTCACATGACCTGAGGTCAACTGATGGACTAACATAGGTCACATGACCTGAGGTCAACTGACGGACCGACACAGGTCACACGGCATGAGGTCAACTGATGTACCAACACAGGTCACATGACCTGAGGTCAACTGATGGACTGACATAGGTCACACGACATGAAGTCAACTGATGGACCGACACTGGTCACTCGACATGAGGTCAACTGACGGACTGACATAGGTCACACGGCATGAGGTCAACTGACGTACCGACACAGGTCACATGACCTGAGGTCAACTGACGGACCGACACAGGTCACATGACCTGAGGTCAACTGACTGACCGACACAGGTCACATGACCTGAGGTCAAGTGACGGACCGACACAGGTCACACGGCATGAGGTCAACTGACGGACCAACACAGGTCACACAACATGAGGTCAACTGAGGGACCGACACAGGTAACATGACCTGAAGTCAAGTGACGGACCAACACAGGTCACATGACCTGAGGTCAACTGACAAAATGACACAGGTCA
Organism: Garcialebias charrua; assembly: GCA_038048925.1. Classification (NCBI taxonomy): domain Eukaryota; kingdom Metazoa; phylum Chordata; class Actinopteri; order Cyprinodontiformes; family Rivulidae; genus Garcialebias; species Garcialebias charrua. The sequence continues at coordinate 3,136 of JBBPBX010088077.1, forward strand.
CACGACATGAAGTCAACTGACGGACCGACACAGGTCACATGACCTGAGGTCAACTGATGGACTGACATAGGTCACATGACCTGAGGTCAACTGACGGACCGACACAGGTCACACGGCATGAGGTCAACTGACGTACCAACACAGGTCACATGACCTGAGGTCAACTGACAAAACGACACAGGTCACACGACATGAAGTCAACTGACGGACCGACACAGGTCACATGACCTGAGGTCAACTGATGGACTGACATAGGTCACATGACCTAAGGTCAACTGACGGACCGACACAGGTCACATGGCATGAGGTCAACTGACGTACCAACAGAGGTCACATGACCTAAGGTCAAGTGACGGACTGACACAGGTCACATGACCTGAGGTGAACTGACGGACCAACACAGGTCACACGGCATGAGGTCAACTGACGTACCAACACAGGTCACATGACCTGAGGTCAACTGACACAACGACACAGGTCACATGACATGAAGTCAACTGACGGACCGACACAGGTCACATGACCTGAGGTCAACTGACGGACCGACACAGGTCACAGGACCTGAGGTCAAGTGACGGACCAACACAGGTCTTATGACCTGAGGTCAACTGACAAAACGACACAGGTCACACGACATGAAGTCAACTGACGGACCGACACAGGTCACATGACCTGAGGTAAACTGACGGACCGACATAGGTCACATGACCTGAGGTCAAGTGACGGACCAACATATGTAGCCCACTGAAAGGGACCGGGGGATTTAGAAGCCAAGTTCACTTGCGCAAAAAAGCGCAGCCTTAGTCAAATTAGTGTGCCCCCTCCTGTGGTGCGCCAGTAATGGCCTTATTTACAAAACAAAAGCGCCTGTTAACAGCTCATTATAGGATGTTAGCTAAAATCCTTCGGGTCACTCGACCCGTCTCTGGGTTCCAAAGGTAGAAATGTTGAATGACCCTTCTCTGGGACTTCTAGTTTAAATTAAGATTTTTTTCCTCAATATTCTACACTCAGTATCCCACAATGACAAAATCAAACTAGCATTTTATACAAAGCTGTGAATTTATTAAAATAAAAAACTGAATCACATTCAGACTTTTTGCAACAACATTGAGCTCAGGTAGTGAGGAACCCTCAGGGCCTTCAATGCCTTCACAAAAGTCCTAGGAATTCAGCCCATATGAAATGATATGTTAAAATGTTTATATAATATTTATTGTACATTAAAATATACATCTTCAAAGTAGTTTTTCTTAAATTTTTGGTAATTTCTCTTATTATTTGTAAACTACCTTGTAGTTGAGCAACAATTTATTTATTTTTTATCCATGAAAATATTGGTATCCAGTCGGATTATTTTAAAATGTGTCTCCAGGCAGAAACAGAAGGGGCTCTCGTAGGGTTAGGACTTCTCTGCTGATTGAGAAGGCTGAAGTCAGCCTGAGTCTCTGCAGACTGAATTTGTTTAGTAACTGGCAGGATGCTGGTGTAGAGTGGATGGGGACCAAAACATGGGACTCAGGACTTCTGGAAGGCTTTGCAGAGCTTTTTTTATTTTTTTTTTAACACTTGAACATTTGTTATGCACTCAGTTGCAACCTGTAAATTCAAAAGTCCACACAGACGTTGTAGATGTTCTAAAAAAATATGCAGGAATTAGCCATAGCCCTGCACACTGATACATAAAGATGACTGCTTGAAAACCTCAGTGCCTAGATTATTGATATTTTTATTGTATAATTTTCATGTATAATAGACTTTCAAGCTGCTGCATTGACAGTAATTTGCTTTGTCATCTTGTTTGTATTTGCCTTTCAGTTCCTCTTTCATGACAAAAATTAACGTAATTCCTCTCTGGTTTTCATCGTGGTTTTATTTAGAAGGAAAATCTTGTAAATTAAATGCACAGATTTCTTACAACAGGCTGTTTGAGAAACGTATTGAAGTATAAATGCTAATGCAAAAGTGCTGAACAGACAGATTACTATCATTTTGCCTTCATACTATTCTCATTTATTATTCTATGCTTCCATTTTTGTCTCCGGTTTTAATTTGCCAAACAAAAATATGTGAAAAAGAGCAGCTTGATTGTAGATATTGGGCTTTGCATTTTTATAGCCATAGATGAAATTAGCAAATAAATACATATAAATAAATAAATACAACTTCTACTTATTGAACAATGTGCTTTTAACACATTGTGTCTGATGAAGGCTCAAAAGAACTGTCATAATAACTTTATGGCAGAGAGTTTCTCACCAAATCTGAAAACAGAAATTAAACAAGTACCATGAATTTTATCTGACATACTTTAATTTTGACAGTTTAATTATGTCGCTGCCTTGTGCTACAATCATTTAAATTAAGATTTTTTCCTCAATATTCTACACTCAGTATCCCACAATGACAAAATCAAACTAGCATTTTTATACAAAGCTGTGAATTTATTAAAATAAAAAACTGAATCACATTCAGACTTTTTGCAACAACATTGAGCTCAGGTAGTGAGGAACCCTCAGGGCCTTCAATGCCTTCACAAAAGGCCTAGGAATTCAGCCCATATGAAATGATATGTTAAAATGTTTATATAATATTTATTGTACATTAAAATATACATCTTCAAAGTAGTTTTTCTTAAATTTTTGGTAATTTCTCTTATTATTTGTAAACTACCTTGTAGTTGAGCAACAATTTATTTATTTTTTATCCATGAAAATATTGGTATCCAGTCGGATTATTTTAAAATGTGTCTCCAGGCAGAAACAGAAGGGGCTCTCGTAGGGTTAGGACTTCTCTGCTGATTGAGAAGGCTGAAGTCAGCCTGAGTCTCTGCAGACTGAATTTGTTTAGTAACTGGCAGGATGCTGGTGTAGAGTGGATGGGGACCAAAACATGGGACTCAGGACTTCTGGAAGGCCTTGCAGAGCTTTTTTTTTTTTTTTTTTAACACTTGAACATTTGTTATGCACTCAGTTGCAACCTGTAAATTCAAAAGTCCACACAGACGTTGTAGATGTTCTAAAAAAATATGCAGGAATTAGCCATAGCCCTGCACACTGATACATAAAGATGACTGCTTGAAAACCTCAGTGCCTAGATTATTGATATTTTTATTGTATAATTTTCATGTATAATAGACTTTCAAGCTGCTGCATTGACAGTAATTTGCTTTGTCATCTTGTTTGTATTTGCCTTTCAGTTCCTCTTTCATGACAAAAATTAACGTCATTCCTCTCTGGTTTTCATCGTGGTTTTATTTAGAAGGAAAATCTTGTAAATTAAATGCACAGATTTCTTACAACAGGCTGTTTGAGAAACGTATTGAAGTATAAATGCTAATGCAAAAGTGCTGAACAGACAGATTACTATCATTTTGCCTTCATACTATTCTCATTTATTATTCTATGTTTCCATTTTTGTCTCCGGTTTTAATTTGCCAAACAAAAATATGTGAAAAAGAGCAGCTTGATTGTAGATATTGGGCTTTGCATTTTTATAGCCATAGATGAAATTAGCAAATAAATACATATAAATAAATAAATAAATACAACTTCTACTTATTGAACAATGTGCTTTTAACAACAACAACAACAAAAGTGAGATGAACCCAGTCCTCTTTGAAGCTTTGAGGCTCAGACTATCAAAGTTGGTGAGGTTGGACCCAGATGCAGGCAGACAGAGCGCAAAGTAAAATAAAATAATAATTTTTTAATAAATGAAAACAAAGGCTGACCTGCTGGTGAAGATTCTCAGAGGCTGACCTGGCTGCAAAATCTTGCATAAAAGAAAAACTATGAGGAGCATGAAAGAAAGGACCGAGACATTTGGTATAAAATTAAATCCATCCATCCATCCATCCATCCATCCATCCATCCATCCATCCATCCATCATCTTTACCTGCTTCTTCCATTTCGGGGACACCCTGGACAGGTCTCCAGTCCATCACAGGGACACATAGAGACAAACAACCATTCACTCTTTCACTCACACCTAGAGACAATTTAGAGTTCCCAATCAGTCTAACATGCTGGTGACGCAGAGGTTAGAGAAGTGGGGCTTGTGATTGGAAGATCGCTGGTTCAACTCCCGGTACCAACATCAAAATGTCAAAGTCAAAGTCAACTTTATTTTCAGAACTGCAATATGTACAGGACATACACAGGATTGAAATTGCGTTTCTCCCAGTCCCTCGGTGCAACAGTAACCATTTAAACACTAAAACACTGAAATGTGGGTGGACACACCTGTCTCCACCCTCATTTGCCCCACTCTGGGCCCTTGAGCAAGGCCCTTAACTCCCACCATCTGCTCCCCATGGCGCCCTAGAGAGCAGCTCTCTGCTCCACACAGAGGGCTGTGGTAGCTCGGTGGTCTGTGGCTGTGTCAGGAATACCATCCTGAGTAAAAATATTTGCCAAGTCTTTGTGTGACTTAGGTCACTGTGGTGACCCCTGAAGAGGGGAGAAGCCAAAAGGAAAAAAAATAAAAATCAGCCCAACATGCATGCATGGTCTGTGGACGGAAACTGGAGTGCCTGGAGAAAACCCACACATGCACCGAGAGAACATGCAAACTCCACCCAGAATGGACTGGGATTTTGTAACCTGCTTGCTGAGAGGTAGCAGTTCTACCAACTGAGCCACTGTACCGCCCCCAAGGAGAAATATACAAAGATAACTGAACAAAAACAGACAATCACAGACAAACTTTACAATATACATCATTTAAAGTAAAAATGGGAAGTTGGACTTTTCTTGTCTGTCTAATAAGTCAAACTCAAGGCCCGGGGGCCAAATGTGGCCCTTGTTGACATTTTATCTGGCCCCCAAGATACGTTAAACATAAAATACTTGTTTCACTTTCATTTTTTCAGTAATCTTTGATTATGACGTCAAAAGTGCAACATAGAATGTCAAATCGGACCAATGAAACTCTTGTTGAGGAACATGCATCCAAGAAAAGATGTTGGGTATCTAACTTGAGTTAATGTAGATTCTGAAACTGGCCCTTAGTTTGAAAAAGGTTTTAATTTTGGCCCCTTTTGTAAGTGAGTTTGACACCCCTGTATAGGGTGCCATTTGTAAAGTTACACAGTCAAAATTTAACTGCAATATTTTGGTTTATTTAGCCGTTAAGAAAAAAAAATGTTTTTTCTCTTCAAAATATACATTTGATATATATTTCACCATGTTATTCATACATTGATAAATGTCATAACTCCAATTTAAATATTCAATTTAAAAGCTAAAATTTTAGTTTACAAACTAAATACTTAACTTGCAAGTTAAATATTTAGTTAGTAAACTAAATATTTAGGAGTAAATTAAATATTTAATTTGTAAGCTAAATAATTATCTTCAAAACTAAACATTTAGTTTCTAAATCAAATATTTATTGTCCAAGCTAAATATTTAATTTCCAAACTAGACATTTATTTTTAAGCTAAGCATTTGATTTCAACACTAAATATTTAATTTTCAAACTAAATATTTTTTATTTTTAAGCTAAGCATTTGATTTCAACACTAAATATTTAATTTTCAAACTAAATATTTATCACAGACCTAAATATTTAGTTTAGAAATTAAATGTTTAGTTTTTAAAATAAGTTTATAGCTTGGACATTAAATATTTAATTTATACCTAAATATTTAGTTTACTAACTAAATATTTAACTTACAAGTTAAGTATTAAGTTTGTAAACTAAATATTTAGTTTGGAACTGTGACATTCATAAATCTATGAATAACTTGGTGAAAACATGACTTTGTAAAAAAANACATTGATAAATGTCATAACTCCAATTTAAATATTCAATTTAAAAGCTAAAATTTTAGTTTACAAACTAAATACTTAACTTGCAAGTTAAATATTTAGTTAGTAAACTAAATATTTAGGAGTAAATTAAATATTTAATTTGTAAGCTAAATAATTATCTTCAAAACTAAACATTTAGTTTCTAAATCAAATATTTATTGTCCAAGCTAAATATTTAATTTCCAAACTAGACATTTATTTTTAAGCTAAGCATTTGATTTCAACACTAAATATTTAATTTTCAAACTAAATATTTATCACAGACCTAAATATTTAGTTTAGAAATTAAATGTTTAGTTTTTAAAATAAGTTTATAGCTTGGACATTAAATATTTAATTTATACCTAAATATTTAGTTTACTAACTAAATATTTAACTTACAAGTTAAGTATTAAGTTTGTAAACTAAATATTTAGCTTAGAACTGTGACCTTTATAAATCTATGAATAACTTGAAGAAAATATGACTGTAAAAAATAAAACTTTTTTTCTTATGAAAGGCTAAATAAACCAAAATATTGCTGTTAATTTTTGACTGTGTAAATTTACAAACAGCATCCCATACCCCTGCTCTAAAGTAACATTTCATTATTTTACACATTTGCTGTTTGACCTTCACGAGTTGTGAAGATTTTACCATGAAATATTCAACTTTTATTTGCAAATATATATATATATAATTATTTATCTTGTCTAGTGTCAAATTTGTTAATTACATGTGTCGTTCCTTTTTGTCTTCTTGACTTATTACAGTATTATTATTATTGCATATTTTTCTCTCTTTTTCTAGTTGCTTTTTGAAGGTTTTCTGTTTGAATTGATTTATTCTGTACAATGGGGGCAGATAGAATAAGATACTCTCTTCATTCTGCCACCCTTCATTTTAAATTTATATTGTATGTCTTGTGTCATGTGTCTATTCAATTGCTGTATTATTATTTTTTAAATGAATAAAAATAAAAATAAAAACAAACTTGTGTTGTGATGATGTAACACACTAACCTGTCTAATTTCAAGAATTTTGGTAAACAACCCTCACACAAACCTTGTACTGTACTTGTGTACAACTTTATACATCAACATGCACATGTTTTTGTCTTCCTTCACTTAGTGTCGCTCACACTGTAAGACTTGTAGTTTTCTCTCAAATCCCTCCACAGTGCAGGATGCATCTGAATTCTCATTGTTTTCTATTGTGGGTAAAGAATTTTGCTTTCATAAGTGAAAGTAAAGTTTTTTAACTTGTCAAATCTACAAAAAACAAAACACCTTGGATACAAAAAAATGGACGTGTGACGAACAGAGACTTCTGTCAATTACAGTTCAGGAAGTTTTCAGTACAACTTAGTCAAGGATTCAAGGATTTTGTTGTCATAGCAGCTCACATTTGCATGTTTATGGTACAAAACTCAGACTCAGATACCAGGTCGCTCACCACAATTAGTTGTTGTGGCTGGTTGTGATCAACTGACTACGTTGCAAAGATTAGGACAACGGCAGCTCTGGAAAAAGCTGACCTTTCAAGACAGAAGGAAGTAGAAATGTGAGGAACTGGTTCGGGGTGAAACAGTAGCTCCAAAACTGTTTTGAAGAGCCTTCTGCACCTCACTGCAGCTTTTCTTCTCCTCAGGCTGTGGGTCTGGGCCTGCACTATGTCAAACTGGGAGGTCTGAGCGGTGCTGAGAGGATGACTAAATACAACCGTTTGATTTCTATAGAAGAAGAACTGGAGCAACAGGGAATCCTAGGTAGGATGATTATTTTGTTAATGCTCCTCCCGGTCTCCTTTTAGCTGGACAGAGAAAAAGAGGCCACACAAAGCCAGAGAAAGAGAGGTAGTAGTGTCTGCGCTTGAGAACAGGCACATCTCTCTCTCTCTCAGCGCTGGATGTGAAAGGACACTGTGTAAGGAATCATACAAATGTGTATGTGTGTGTGTGAGTGGAAGAATACCCCCCCCCCCCACCTTGAATCTGTTAATTGGCCTCCTAATTATACCCAAGGACAAATGCTTTCCCATCCGTTTTCTCAAAGAGCAGGCAGGGACAGCTGAGGGTTAAATGAGATGAGCATGTGTCTGTGTGTAATCAGGAGTATTTGTTCAGCATCTTCACTGTTTGTGTTCATACGTTCAGCCTCACGTTGAAGAAGAAATTCAGTCTCAACAGGGGCGGCCGTGGTGTAGTGGCAGTCGTCTCACGATCGGAAAGTTGGCGGTTCGACTCCCGGGACCCGCACCATGTGTCGTTGTGTCCTTGGGCAAGACACTTAACCCTGAGTTGCTCCCGGTAGGACTGGAAAGCACCTTGCATGGTAGTCTGCCGCCACCGGTTTATGAATGTGTGTAGCATTCAATATATGTGTAGCACTTTGAGATTTTCAGTAATGAAAAGTGCGTTATAAATTGAATTAATTATTATTATTATTATTATTAACAGAATTTTAGTCATTTTAGTCATTTGATCATCAATGCTTTGGTCCAGGTTTTTACTGTGCTGATTTTCTGATTTATTTTTGTCTTGTCCACAGTCTTTAAGGAGAAACACCCCCCTCCACTATTCCCTGAAACACCACAGGGGATGCCCGCTACAGCAGAGTGAAATGTGTCAGACACGACCCGAGAGGACAGGAACTACCGCCCCCACCTGGATTAAACAAGACCCTCAAATGACCAGTCATGTCCACCTAATTCTGCTGTTTGTACAGAGAATTGTTTAAAAAGCTTTGGATTAGTGGAAGGCTGTGACTCTTTTATGCTGTGATTTAAAAATATATATTGATCTGATGCACTTCAGAGGGAAGTCAAGTGGCTAAACTTGACCCTCAAATAATAAAAAATATATTTTTGTCGCCAGATTATGCATGAAATATAAAACCATATCATGAGTGGCTTTGCCTCTTTTAAAAACGCATAACTGCTTTCAGGTTAAAATCAGTCAGCTTCACAAAAATCTCAAAGCACAGTGACACACACGAACCTTCAGGCTTCTCTGCAGAGAAAACAACAAAAGATATCGCTGTGAAGGTCAGAGCGGCGTGTGAGATTTACACAAGTTCACCTTGCACCTGATCTAACAGGCAGAGTGGGAAGGTTCGCACTCAAGTTTGTTTTATCTTCATTTGATATTTATTTATCTGAACAATCCCACTGCAACCACAGATCTGGGCTTTAAGGATGCCTAACCATGTGTTTGGACTGTACCTGGGGAAAACTCACACGAACATGAGGAGAAGATGCAGACTGCACACAGAAAGAGCCCCTGCTCAGTCGGGGGCTTGAACCCAGGACCTTCTACAGATTACACATCCATTCAGTTTTTTTAAAAGTATTGTCTACTTTAAATGTTCAGCAAATAATTGACTTTTCACATTAAAACGTTTTAATTGAATTAAACTCACCACACCAAATACTGTATTCAGGTTGGCTGCACCTCCCACTCACACACAGTTACAGTTTCTGTTGAAGAGAAACAATACACTTTAAAAAGACACTCCAAGGTGGTGGATCGGTGGAGAGTTGCATTCGCTCGGGTCCAAAAAATCAGACCCGGCCCCAGTCCGTAGTCATCATTTCCGAACCCCACACAACCCGACGAATTAACAGTAATTAAATGTTTGAGCCCAGAAAAAAAAACCAGACATTTTTAATTAAGCTTTGACTGCTCATATAATTATTAACCGTCGGCGGATGCGTGGACCATAAAGTTAGTTTTACGTTGGACAGTCGAGCTCTGTGGCTTCAGCAGTGTGTTCCTCTCCTTCGAGTTCAGACTGCCTTCATCGAATCGAACGAGAGGAACAAAGTGCTGAAGCCACGGAGCTCAAATGTCCAACGTAAAACGAACTTTACTGCGGGGACGCACAGCTGAATTAAAGGAGAAGAAGATCGGAGCTGAGGGGGTGTTTGTCCTTTCATGGCCCTCAAAGAGCATTTAAACCCTGTTTCTGCTGCAATATTCAGACACAGACCCTGCTCTGACTTGTCTGCTTTGGGATCTCACCTGTTTGGGTCATCGGCCGCGCGCGTCCACTGAGTGCAACGGCTGAATGAACGTCCATTTGGGCGATGGATGGCTGCCTGGCAGTACATCTGAAGCTTAACTGAACTTTTTACCTCTTTCAAGGCCGGTCAGCTCGTGGTGAAATGGCCGCGTGCAGCTGGTGAAGGTATGGCAAGCCATGTTGCCATATAAACATATACATATACACGGCTGATCCGCTGATGCAATCAAAAGCCTGGCACCAACCCAGCCTGCCCATCCTGTACATTTTCATGGCCCGGCCCAGCCCGGATTCAGGTCGGGGCGGAATTCGGGCCCGGGTCAAAAACGACAGCTCTAGATCAGTGTGTACTCTAAACCAGCAGCTTTTAAAAATCAATGACAGCAGATTATTTTGTCCAGTCCACAAATCACATTCTTCCCTAAAAACAACAACAAAGTTGTCTTCAATTTTCTAATCAGTCTTGCCACATTTGTGTTCCCCCCCCCCCACACACACACACATGCACACACATCATCAGTAGAATTTGATTGAGTGCTGCCATGTCGGGGGCTGGGTGACATTACTTTCTTGTAAACAATATTTAAAAAAATAATAAAGTGGAATTTTAAGACAAACTAAGAATGCTCGTTCTGTTTTGACATTTCATAAATGTGGATGTTCTCGCCACCGTGAGGTGTGTTCGGGGTATTTCAGTATTTTTGTAAGAAAAATGAGAAGAGAACTCCTTTAGAGACAAAGAGAAAATATCTCAATTGTGTAGACGAGGCCTCACAGCCATTATGAAACACATAAATCCACTTCCTCAGACTTGTGATCAGTTCACTGCGCTAACACTCCTGACGTGGAGAACAACGTCTCTGAGCTGATTTGTGAGTCAGTGGAAGGTGTGAATAAACACAGTTCAGTGAGGAGCCGTGGGAGGAGGAATGGCACGAAGTCGAGGGAGATGTTGTCCAACAAAGCCTGCCTCCTGCCAACAAAAGGCCCTCTTCCTAACTGATCAGCACCCTCGCTGATCCCTCACATGGCTCTTCAGTTTTGGAGGGAATTGATTGAAAGAGGAGAGAGGCCCAGAGAAGCATCTGCTCACATGCAGCACAGAAAAAAGGGCTGTTTGTTTTCACGTAAAAAAAAAACAAGGGTTCAAAAAGGGCTCAGGTTATTTACAGAGACCCTTTATTTCAGAGGTTACAGTGTGAAGGGTTTCATTCCATTATTCTTTAGCTCTACATCCTTTTCATTGTAGAAACTCGCTGGATTTTTCAGTTTGGGCTATTCTTACTGCACCCCTGGGCAAGTGATACACATGAAGCAGGTTACACAACTGCACCTCTGTGATATCTGCATTCATACAGAATGTCTCAGTTTGTCCTCATGACCTGAGACCTCATGGGAGAAATTCATCACATGTTCTTTACATGAAGGGAGCAACCAAACAGCAGTGATTATTGTATGTCCCTTAATCTAGCACATATCACTGTATCCATATCCATCAGCAACTATTGGGGATAAAAACGAAGAAAAAAAGAAAAAAAAAGCATATAGGACCTGAGTGTATATATACTGGGCTTGGATTAGTGGAAGGCTAATATATATATATATATATATTCTCTCT
>JBBPBX010088078.1:0-12411 GCA_038048925.1 Garcialebias charrua
TATATATATATATATATATATATAAGACGCTTAAATGCACCCCAAAATTCTGTAAACGTATCGTTTCACATCCGAACAGTTATACCAAGCTGCGCCCAGTAAAAATAGCTCAATAAATGTCGCCCACACGGACTTTTCCCGTATTTAGCAACGTCAGAGCTAATGGACCGAGTCAGAACCTCGATCCGACAGCTTCAGACACTATTATTCCTGCTTAAAAGCAGGCATCCTGTGCATCCTGTGCTCCAGCATCAACGTGTGGCATGGAGGCTGCACAGTTGAAAAGAGGAAAGCTCTGCAGAGAGTGGTGAAAGCTGCACAGAAGTCTGTTGGAGTCAGTCTCCCCACAATCACAGACATTTATACCTCCAGATGCAGGAAAAGAGCCACCTGCATCATGAAAGACCTCACTCATCCAGCACACTCACTCTTTGCCCCACTCCCCTCAGGACGGAGGTTGAGGAGCATCAAGTGTAGAACCACTAGACTGAGGAACAGCTTCTACCCTGAGGCTGTTAGACTCATGAATAAATAAAAATAAAATAAAAAATAAACACTGCAAAATATCACATCATACTGATGCTGATCTGTTTTCTTGTTGCTGTGTTCATCTGTGTTCATCTGTGACCATCTGCTCATACAAACTCATGTTCGTGCTGCTGTTTATTCCCACTATATTAGGCTTAGTGTATTACTAGTTGATGTTTTTCTTAGTTAGTTCTAGATGTTATTACTGTTTTTCTCTTTCATTTGTTGTTGGATGTAACTGGGACCTCGTGTACATAATCTCGTTTTCATCACATGTACCACATGCGGTGCAAATGACAATAAAGACTCTCTGACTCTGACTCTGACTCTGACTAATGTAACGAAACTTTCAGCTTACCTCAATACGGCAAAATGAAAGAAAAGTAACGAGGCTATTTTTAAAAAGTAAGGAGTAGAAAGTACCAGTAATTGCGTGAAAATGTAAGAAGTAGAAGTATAAAGTAGGCTGAAAAATAATTACTTTACTAAAGTATAGATAAATAAAATTTGTACTTAAGTAAAGTAACGAAGTATTTATACTTCGTTACTTGACACCTCTGGCTATTACGGAATGATCACTCAAAATGTTAGCAAATACACCTGTTCCAGGAAATTTATGAGGTGCATTTGTGAAATATAAATATAAATATTTTGTTAGTGAGCTAAATATTTTGGTATAAATAACAAATGTAATTTACACCTAACTATTTAGTTTACTAACTAAATATTTAATTTCTAAGCTAAACAATTAATTCCTAAATAAATATTTAATTTGCTAACTAAATATTCACCTCAGACCTAAATATTTGACTTGCTAATTAAATATTTTTAACTTGTTAGCTAAATATTTAACTTACTAGCTATTTATTTAACTTGCTAGTTAAATATTTGGGTCTGAGCTAAATAGTTAGCTCTGTGCTTTATTACTTCATAATAAGATACTTTATGAATTGTAAAAAGTTAGCAAATTAAATACTTAGTTTAGGAATTAAATGTTAAGCATAAGAATTACATATTTAGTTTGTAAACTAAATATTTAGGTGTAAATTAATTATTTAATTCATACCAAAATATTTAGTTAAATATTTAGGTAAATATTTTGTTTACATCTAAATATTTAGTTTACTAACTAAATATTTAATTTGCAAGTTAAGTTTTTAGTTTGTAAACTAAATATTTATTTTGTAAATTGAATATTTCGTTGGAAACTATGACACCTGTAAATGTATGAATAACTTGGTGAAATACGACTTTGAAAAAAACTATTTATTTTCTTTCTAAAAGCTAAAATAAATAAAAAATATTGATGTTAATCTTTGACTGTTTAACTTTACAAATGGCAAAACCCACAGGCCAATGGTGGTTGTTATTCAATGTGCTATATGTAATTTTATTTGGTTTTGATTTGACGTGATTTTACTTTCAACTTACAGTGTAGAAACAACTATAATATTTGGATAAAACTGAGTTTTCTAATCTTATCAGGAGTAGTTGTACTCAACAGAAAAATGAGACAAAATCTTTAGAGCTGCACAAAAAAGATTTTAGCATTTGTAATGATTTTTTGATTTTCAGAAAGGGCTGAAAAAATAAGCCCTAAATATGTGTATAGTTTTCATCACTTCTGCCAAAAATCCAAGATGGCCGCGCTCAGACCAGTAGCAGCTTCATGGGCTCCCAGAACATCCCCAGTTTTTAGTAGTTTTAATAGTGTTTTTGTACCTGACTCTGCGCGTTTTTTGCGGGTGAATTATAGCCGAACTGAGCTGTTGAGAATTGGAGCGGATTTACCACAAGGCACAGCTGAAATCAGCAACGAACTCAAATCAGAGCTCGGAAGATTGGATCTGCTTAGATCATCTTTCTGGAAGCAGATGCGCGGAGGAAAGAAAAGAAAGCGGTGCTCTCGAGGGAAAAAGCGTGGCTGTCGAGCAGGAATCATGACGAGACTACGAGCAGACGCTAAAACCGGTAAACCCCCGATGCCGGCTTTATTTCTGTCCAACGTGCGTTCGCTCGACAACAAGATGGACCTGCTTCGTCTGAGAGTAACAACGTCGGAGGAGATGAGGAGATGTTCGGTGCTTTGTCTCACGGAAACATGGATCAATGAAGACACTCCTGACTCTGTTTACGAGTTGGATAATAAACTATTTTTCAGAACGGACCGGTGCATCGAGACTACGGGGAAAACGCGAGGTGGAGGCGTCTGCATTTACGTTAACAAAGACTGGTGCACGAACTGTGCCGTTATCAGCAGGATCTGCTCAGCTGCTGTGGAGCTTTTAACAATAAGATGTAGGCCACATTACCTCCCCCGCGACTATTCAGCGATAATAATAAGCAATGTTTACATACCCCCCGATGCTAATGCTAAAGACGCCCAGGAAGAAATTCATGACTTACTCACCTCGCTGCAGTGTAAATATCCTGAGGGGTTTTTCATTGTTTCCGGGGACTTCAATCACGTGGATTTACGTGTCATCCTTCCAACCTTCAATCAGCACGTTTTCACAGAAACACGAGGAAATAAGACATTAGACCAGGTCTACACGAATGTGAAGGGGGCGTACACGGCGAAGCCACGCCCACCGATCGGGGCTTCCGACCATCGCTCCCTGCTATTGGTCCCTAGACAGCTCCCCCCACTCCGACGTTCGATGCCAGAACAAAGAGTGATCACATCGTGGCGCCAAGATAGTTCCCCCATGCTAAGAGACTGCTTTGAAAACACAAACTGGTCTGTCTTCAAAGAGGCAGCTACGAATGGAAATTCAATTGACCTGGAGCTTTATGCTTCCTCTGTCCTGGGTTACATCAGTACATGTGCTGAAAATGTATCCATAAGAAAGTGTGTTAAATTTTACCCCAATCAAAAACCCTGGCTAAATAAGGATGTCCGCACCCTGCTGGCAGCCAGGGACACTGCATTCAAGTCTAAAGATACTGAGGAGTTGAGAAAGTGCAGGAGAGAACTGGATGATGGCATAAAGAAGGCCAAAGCCGCGTATGCACAGAGGATCGAGGGACAGTTCACCTCACATGATCCAAGGAGCATGTGGCAGGGCATCAAATGCTTAACAGACTACAAGGGCAAAAGCAAACAATGCCCCAGGGACCCATCCCTGCCTGATGCCCTCAATAAGTTTTATGCACGTTTTGATGATCCAAACAGACCAACTAGCACCAGACTCACCTCATCACCAGACGAGGAGCACCTCAAAGTGACCGCAGCAGAAGTGAGAGGCAGTCTCAGAAGGATCAACCCTCATAAAGCTACGGGTCCAGACAACATCCCAGGGAAAGTTCTGAAGGAATGTGCGGACCAGCTCTGTGAGGTGCTGGCTGACATCTTCACCACCTCACTTGCACTGGAGTCAGTTCCCACCTGCCTGAAGACCGCCACCATCATCCCAGTCCCAAAAAGCTCCACAGTGACTGGTCTGAATGACTACAGACCGGTGGCTCTCACCCCGATAGTCGCTAAATGTTTTGAGAAACTGGTCATGTCCCACATCAAGACAGCCGTCAACATCAACGAGGACCCTCATCAATATGCATACCGTGAGAACCGATCAACAGAGGACGCCATCTCCTCCGTGGTCCACACTGCTCTCACCCACCTGGATCAGAAGGACTCATACGTGCGTCTGCTCTTTGTGGACTTCACATCTGCCTTCAACACCATGATCCCCCAAACTCTGATAGACAAACTATCCACACTTGGACTAAGCCCCTCTATTTGTAACTGGGTCTTAGACTTCTTAACAGACAGACCACAGTCCGTGAAGATCCACAACTTCTCCTCCTCCACCATCACCCTCAGCACTGGCTCTCCTCAGGGATGTGTGCTGAGCCCTCTTCTGTTCACTCTGCTCACATATGATTGTACAGCCACACATCCAGGCTGTCATATTGTTAAGTTTGCAGATGATACAGCTGTGGTGGGATGCATCACAGATAATGATGAATCCAGCTACAGACAGGAGGTGGAACATCTGGAGAGCTGGTGCAAAGAGAACAACCTTCACATGAATGTGAAGAAGACGAAGGAGATGATTGTGGACTTCAGAAGGAACAAACACACCCACACCCCACTGTATATAGGTGGATCTGCGGTGGAGGTGGTCTCCAGCTACAAATACCTGGGTGTACACATGAATGATAACCTCAGCTGGAGCAATAACACCACCAGCCTGATCAAGAAAGGTCATCAGAGACTCTACTTCCTCAGACGGCTGAGACGAGCCGGTCTGAGAAGCCCAGTCCTCACCTCGTTCTACAGGTGTGCAGTGGAGAGCGTCCTGTGCTCCAGCATCAACGTGTGGCATGGAGGCTGCACAGTTGCAGAGAGAAAAGCTCTACAGAGAGTGGTGAAGGCTGCACAGAAGTCTGTGGGAGTCAGTCTCCCCACCATCACAGACATTTACACCTCCAGATGCAGAAAAAGAGCCACCTGCATCATGAAAGACCTCACTCACCCAGCACACTCACTCTTTGCACCACTCCCCTCGGGACGGAGGTTGAGGAGCATCAAATGTAGAACCACTAGACTGAGGAACAGCTTCTACCCTGAGGCTGTCAGACTCATGAATAAATAAATAATAAGAATAAACACTGCAAAATGTCACATCATACTGATACTGATCTGTTTCTTGTTGCTGCGTTCATCTGTGACCATCTGCTCATGTTCGTGCTGCTGTTTATAATGATGTTTTTCTACTACATTAGGGCTTAGTGTATTACTAGCTGATGTGATGTCTCTCTTAGTTAATCCTAGATGTTATTATTGTTTTTCTCTTGCATTTGTTGTTGGATGTAACTGGGACCCTGTGTACATAATCTCGTTTTCAACACATGTACTACATGCGGTGCAAATGACAATAAATTCTCTCTGACTCTGACTCTGACAAGGTGGATGATATTGGCAGCAGCTGTGTCATTAAGATGAATTTAGACTGAAAACTTTAATCGTGTTTATTGGTGGTCTACATTTAAAGTTTTAAAAATTATGTAATTTATGGAACATTAAATAGGTGTGTAACTAAAAAGAAGAGGTCTTTGAAGCAATAACAATTATTTCATTCATATTGTTTGTTTCATAGATGATGTCGTTGTATTACGCTATGCCTTCAGATCAAGTGAGTGACTGTGAGATGTTTGATCTGACACTGAACCTTTCGGAAGGTAATTATGACCCTTCTTTAAAACTTCTGCGCCTTCTCAGTTTTTAAGTTGTTTATCCTTCGCTTTGGTTGTGTTAGTCTGATTTGAATTTATTATTATTATTATTATTATTATTATTATTATTTTAGAAGAAAAGTGCTTTAAATGATTTTTGTTTTTCTTTCACAGAAAACATTGATGATACTGAAAGGACTTACATACTCAGAATAGAGGTTTTGTAAGTAATCACAGTTTACGTCATACTTAACCGGCCACATTTATATTCCACTGAAACTTTACGACTTTACTTTACCCTCACTAGAGTCCTTGAAGGGTCATGGGAGTTTGCCCTAACAGTCTACATGTGCTTTGTGGATTTGGAGAAGGCATTCAACTGTGTTCCTTGAGGTACACTGTTGGGGGCGCTCCACAAGTATGGAATTGTGGGTACACTGTTATGGGCCATTCCATCTCTATACATGCATTATGAGAGTTCTATTCACATTCCCAGCAGTAAATCAGACCATTTCAACATGGAAGTTGGACTCTGCCAGGGCTGTCTGTTGTCACGCATTCTGTTCGTAACTTTTATGGACAGAATTTCTCAGTGCAGCAAAGCGGTGGAGGGAGTCCGCTTCGGTGGCCTCAGGATTCGATCTCTGCTATTTGCGGATGATGTGGTCCTGTTGGTGCCATTGTGCCGTGATCTCCAGCCCTCACTCAAGTGATTCTTAGCTGAGTGTGAAGCAGCTGGGATAAGAATCAGCATCTCTAAATCTGGTGCTATTGTCCCCAGTTGGCAAAGGGTGGATTGCTCTTGTTGGGTCGAAGGTGAGGTTCTGCCTCAAGTGGAGGAGTTCAAGTATCTTGTGAGTAAAGAATGGAGAGTGAGATGGTGCACCGTCTGCTGAATTGCTGACTCTGTGACGGTCCATATTGGTGAAGTGGGAGCTGAGCTCTAAGGTGAAGCTCTCTGTTTACCGGTCAAGGTACTTTCCTACCCTCACCTATGGTCATGAACTCTGGGTAGTGACCAAAGAAACAAGATTGTGGATACAGGCAGTTGAAATGAGTTTCCTCCACAAGGTAGCTGGATTCTCCCTTAGAGATAGGGCGAGATGTTCAGTTATCTGGGAGAGACTTGGAGTAGAGCCATTGTTCATCAACATTGAAAGGAGTCAGTTGAGGCGGTATCTAGTAAGGATGCTCCCTGGGTGCCTCCTTATAGGAAGGTGCTTTGGACAGGTCTGACTGATAGAAGATGCAGACATGCTGGAGAGACTGTCTCACAGGAATGTCTTAGAGTCCTCCCAGAATGCTGGAAGAGGTGGCTATGGAAACTTTCCAGACCAAACCTGACTTTGTAACAAGCAGAAGATAATGGAAGGGTAGATACAACTTTCCAGTTAGACAAAAGGAAATTTAAATGTAATTTAAAACTTTATTAGTAATGTTAGGAATATAGTCACCTGTGACTCACTCATTTAGCACTGTCTTGGTATATTCAAAATTATTGTAATAATGTACTATAGGTGTAGCGGTACATCTAAAAAAAATTGAACATCATGAAAAAGTTCTAATTTTGACAATAATGTCATGAAGTGAAAGTCATAATACATAAACTCATTATAAGTTGAGAAAACTTTCAACCTTTATTTCTTGTAAGTTCGATTACTATGGCTTATAAACAATGAAAAACCACAAATCAGTGTCTCAGAAATTTTGAATATTACATAGCCAGCTTTTGGTAGCTTTGGCATTTTGGGGAGGTGCCAAGCCCTGCTGGAAAATGAAATCAGCATCTCCATAAAACTTGTCAGCAAAAGGACACATAAAGTGCTTTAAATATTTCTGATAGATGCTGCCTTGACTGTGAACTTCAGGAAAAAAGTGGACCAACACCAGCAGATGACATGTCCCCAAACCATCATTGACTGTGGAAACTTCATACTGGACTTCAAGCAATGTGGATTCTGGGCCTCTCCACTCTTCCTCCAGACTCTGCAATCTAGATTTATAAAATGGCGTGTAAAATTTACTTTCATTTGATAAGAGGACATAGGACCACGGAGCAATAGTCCAGTTCTTTGTTTCCTCGGCCCAGGCAAGATGTTCTGATGTTGTCTCTGGATCAGGAGTGGCTGGACTTAAAGAATGAGTTTTTTATAGCTCATGTCTAGGAGTTAATTAGCTGATTAGGGTGTGACACCAGGATTTTCCTATGTCAAACCTCTTCACAATGTTCTAATTTTCTGAAACATTGAGTTTTAGTATTCATTATTTGTAAGCCATAATCATCAAAATTATAATGTATTTTAAAGGCTTGAAATACCGTATATCACTTTGTATAATGAATGGAGTTCACACACAGTCAGAAGACTTATATAGACAGGAAAAAACAAAGAGTTCATTGTTCCTTGCTCGGATGTTGTGGTTACTAGGGCCCCACCCTGGAGCCAGACCTGGGGGAGGGGCTTGTCAGCGAGCGCCTGGTGACTGGGTCTTTACCCATGTGGCCCATTCGGGCTCAGCCCAAATGAGCAACTTTTTTTCTTTCTTTTTTTATGCCATGCAATCTACTCATATTATCTTTGTGATGGACCGGTAGATCACGATTGACGTGTTGGACACCCCAGATCTACTGAATATGAGTTTCACTTTCTGAAACGATTGACAAGATGTTAAACATTTTCTTGATATTCTATTTTTTAGATGTACCTGTATATTTAAAATGTCCTTGTTATTGCCATAGCTGTTATTGTGTGAATGCCAACAAGGCATTCACACTATAGTGATTGTGTTTATATTTATTATTCCGGTTTTATAGATGTTATTATCTTCATTCCGTACGTTTTTTGGCATCTAACTACTCGCACATTTTTTGTGCTATTTCAACAATTCATATATCAAAATGTTCAGCTCATTTAGGACATGATGGCTATGACTTTTGGTATTGGTGCACCTTTAGCTTTTTGAAATATTCAGCCATTTCGGTCATTTTTATCCCATTGAAAATGAATGGAGCTCAAATGAAATGGCCTTTTGGGGGCTTTACCATATGATGGCTATGACTTTTGGTATTGGTGCACCTTTAGCTTTTTGAAATATTCAGCCATTTCGGCCATTTTTATCCCATTGAAAATGAATGGAGCTCAAATGAAATGGCCTTTTGGGGGCTTTACCATATCCTAAAACTCACCAAATTTGGCAGACTCATCCTTCAGACATGGGGGAATAAAAAATGATCAAAACCTTGCGTTTTCATATATGCTGAAGGGGCGTGGCCTGGCCTCAAAGTTAGGAATCTCGCCATGAAAAACAAAACACTAATAGCACCTACACGAAAACCGTCTAATACATCAAACCTTCAGTGATTGACCCACATCTGGTCCCCTGCAATACTGAATGGTCAAATCATGACATTAATTAAGCCACGCCCCCTCACAACAGGAAGTGTACAGTTGTACATTGAACGTCCCGATCGGACACCTGTTACCTAATCAGCGTGACGGTCTGTCCAGTGACCGAAGACATGTTGCTGTAACAAGCTTTCCAACACTGACCGTTTTGGGTGGAGCATGTGGGCGTGGCGATGTGGCGAATCAGACGTAACGCCGTCACAAACGAAACACTAATAGCACCTACACGAAAACTGTCTAATACATCAAACCTTCAGTGATTGACCCACATCCGGTCCCCTGCAATACTGAATGGTCAAATCATGACATTAATTAAGCCACGCCCCCTCACAACAGGAAGTGTACAGTTGTACATTGAACGTCCCGATCGGACACCTGTTACCTAATCAGCGTGACGGTGTGTCCAGTGACCGAAGACATGTTGCTGTAACAAGCTTTCCAACACTGACCGTTTTGGGTGGAGCATGTGGGCGTGGCGACGTGGCGAATCAGACGTAACGCCGTCACAATACGTTTGGCCTTTTGGGGGCTTTATCATATCCCAAAACTCACCAAATTTGGCGGACTCGTCAGGACTGGTGAACGATTACATATTTTGGGGGCGTGGCCAAAATTGCAAAAGAAACGGCTCAAGAGCGCCACCTAGAATATTTCAAACTACCCTCTGCATTGGCCTTAGTTTCACGTAGGATCATGAAATTTGGTACGCTTGTCCAGTTCACCAAGACGCACAGAAAACCCTCAGGAATCAACGTTGTACGATAATTGGGAAGGCGGCCATTTTGGAATGTGGACCAAATTGGGTGCATACGTTGGGTGCCGAACGGGTACGGGAAAGGCACGAGAGTGTTTCAGGGTGGACTAGCTGGACTTCCCGCGGTCGCCACGAGAAGGGCGGAGCGGCGCTAAGGCATTCACACGTGCATTTTCGCAGGAAATGCGATTTTTCTAGTTTATCTTCTTTTTGGGGGCTGCCATTGCAAATGCATGGCAGGCACCTATTATTCTACACCTCGGAAGTGTGTCTACATTTCTATCTCCGTTAATGCGGCCCAAACCACAATGTCTACCCCCACTAAAACCATATGAAAACGACTGGCTCGGCCCCGTGATGTGTGCTATTACTTTTATTGGCATTTCGAGTTACAATGGCGACGTAATTTGTGAGCAAAGACGCAATATTTCACCAACTCCAGGAACTAGTTGGTGACTGCCCACTTATTATTCTACACCTGAAAAGCGTATCATTTTCAACTTTAATGTGGCCCGAGCCGCAACGTAGACCCCCACAAAAGTTATATCAAAACGACCGGCCCGGCTCCGGGAAGTGTACAATTACTTTTTTTTTGGCATTTGCAGTTACCATGGCAACATATTTTGCTAACAAAGATGCCAAATTTCCCATAGGAAATGAATAGGAGAAAACTCTTCACAGAAACTGAGTAATGTATGGAGACATTTTGGTTCAAGATGCAAGGAAGGCACCTATTATTACCTATTATCACCTATTATTATTAATTAGTAATAATACTAATTAACATTAATTATAAATGTTAATAATTATCTATTTTATTATTAAAAGTTATTAATATTATTAATAATATTACTAGTATTTGAGTAATAAATAATTATTAATATTGATAATTAGTATTGTTAATATTAATGTTCATTACTAATAATAATGTAATAATAAACAGGCAGTCCCCGTCAAAGTTTCTTCAGGAATTTTCTAGTTTCTTCTTCTTCTTTCGGCTGCTCCCTTCTCCAAGGGTTGCTAAAGCGAGCTAACTCGCGCAAAGACTTGCCTATTGTTTTAACAACGGATGCCCTTCAAGACACAATCAGCGACCATCCGAGCTATCACAGCCCTCTGTGTGGAGCAGAGAGCTGCTATCTAGGGTGCCTGGGGTAGGAGATGGTGGGGGTTGAGGGCCTTGCTCAAGGACCCAGAGTGGGGCAAATGATGATGGAGGCAGGTGTGAGTGCTTCACCTTTTCTACCCACATGTTGATGTTGTCAGTCCGGGGGTGGGGGTGGGGTTCATACCGGCAACCTTCCAATCACAGACTCGCCTTCTCTAACCTCTGCGCCACCTCACCCAGCTTTTATTAATCTTCATTTGTGCTCTAATTTTCACTAATATTCATTTGTAATATTTACAGGTGAGGGTTCCATTTTATTTAAATATTTATCAATATCTGTTTTTATGCAATATATAAAACATCCTAACAAAGGGTATTCATTAAAAAAAACTTTGTCTTCTTGTCACTCATTTGTTTTGTGCACAGGTATAAAAACAAGGATCATCATGCATATATGTCAATCTTGGATGTTGGTTTACCAACAGGATATGTTTTTAACAAAAATGACCTGGACTCAGTAAGTTTTCCAACAAATAAAGAGAATATTTTTTGATTTAACATTCATATATATTTGTACTAATCAAGAGTTTTTTATTTTTTTTTGATCATAGATTTCCAGTGGACATGGCCGCATCATTGACAAATATGAGACAAACACAGCTCTGTCAGAAAAAGGCTCCCTGATCATTTACCTGAGAAAAGTAAGCATATACCAAGGATTCAAGATTTTTATTGTCATTCTCAACACATGTAGTCCATGAGGTGGAACAAAATTATGTAAACAGGATCCCAGTTACATCCAACAATAGCAAAAAATATGAAGTGTAAAAAGAAACAGTAAATAAGGATCTAAGACGTAAACTAAGATATACACAAAAACGTCCAATGGTATGCTAAAAGATTTAAGATATACACTAGTCACTAATAGTACAATAGTACAAAACAATACACCTAACAACAGCAGCATGATTCTTATAGGTTCAGTTTGGCTATAATTTACACTCTTAATGTGAGCACTCACATAAGCTAAAATAAAATAGACTGGTATTTTTTCAAAGCATGCAACAAAAATACAGAAACAAGGTGCAAAAAGTGAAAAAGAAATAAATATACAGTAGCATGGTCTTATTGGCAGACTGGTTCTGCTGTGAGATTATGTTAGCTACATGGTCTCGTTGGCACCATGGAGCTGTTAGCGGTGTGGTTCGGTTAGCGGCGTGGTCTTTTTAGCAGCGTTAGCTGATCTAGTTAGTAAGTCCCGTCAGCAGCTCGACGATAGTGACCGCAGCAGCTGCCCTCCAGAACCAGGTCCCGCAGATGGAGACCATCCAAGTTTTTCCTGCAGAACTGAACAGGTGTGGAAAGCTTGGTCCATGCAGGCAGATGGAGGATCATGGAGACAGCTGCCATTTTATACATACATACATATATATATA
>JBBPBX010088080.1:0-14571 GCA_038048925.1 Garcialebias charrua
CAACATATGAAATTGGAAACTGAAATAACACCACAAAATACCTAACATGCCCATTCTATTTAAATTGACAAAACAACACATCACACCTTAACAGAAGGGGGTTTGTAACACATACATGTAAATTGAAAGATCACACCTTAACAGTAGGAGGTTCCCTTGAGGTCTCTGGTAGAAGACACAAAACTGTATGTAAATTGACAAAAAACACCTCCCAAACAACAACAGAGGCTACTCAGAGAAACTTTGTTAGTCTAATTTACAGACAAGACATCCCTGCTCCCATCCAGTGTAAAACGTTTCGGAATCAAATCCAAAACTGAGTTATAAGTCTTAGAAAGTTGAAATCTCAGACCTCCTCCTCTGTTAAGAGAAGGTTTTTCTCTCTTAACATACACAGCTTCCTTCACACCTCTCTCAAACCATCTGTGCTCTCGGTCCAAAATTTGAACATTCTGGTCCTCAAATGAGTGACCCTTGTCCGTAAGGTGGAGGTGAACAGCTGAGTTTTGTCCAAAGGAGGTTGCTCTCCTATGTTGAGACATTCTTTTGTGGATAGGTTGCTTCGTTTCTCCGATGTAACGGTCTGAGCAGACTTCGCTGCACTGGACTGCATAAACCACACCACTCTGTTTGTGTGGGGGGGTTTGGTCCTTATGGTGTAGTTACACCGAACAGCTTTTCAACCTCCAAAAAGCTCGTCACGCACGCAAGTGGACGCACTTGTGAATGCAGCGTGTGCAGACCTGAACGCCAGAACGCGAAACAGCTGCTGGGTGTGTGGGAGGAGCTTACCGGTATACAGAGTCCTGGACACAGAGTCCTGCGCACTCCGCCAGGCGAGGAGCTTTTTATTTCCGTCTCTGTAGCAGACTTGACTGGTCGTGAAGGACTTGTCGCGAACACACAGCTACAATGAGTTTCTCTTCCATAGTACACGACCTCGCGGGTCTTTTCTGTGTCCAACAAACAATACGTCACATAGTGCGCGCGCACCCTCGTTTCCGCGTCACATAGGGACTCTCCCCGTCTCTTCTCCTCCTCTCTTCTCCCCCTCTCTTCTCCACCCGACTCTCCCTGATTGGTTGACACACCAACCAATCAGGGAGAGTTGAGCGGCGTTTGAAAGTTTGAACCGCAAAATCTTCAGCATGTTGAATGCGCGGTTTGGAGGCTGAAGCCGGTTCACGTGCACGGAAAAACGCTTCCCAGCACGTTCAACACGCACGCGACCTGACGCCAGACGCCAAGACATGGCTGGAAGCGCGTCCACCATTGACTTTACATGTAAACTGGACGCTCCTGCTGCCAAAACGCTGCTCTGTGTGACTACACCATTAGGGTGGACCAACTTCTGTCTGAGCGTCCTGCTAGGTTTGAAATGTACTGGGATGTTGTGTTTGTTGAAAATCCTTCTGAAATTCTCTGATACTCCAGCAACATAAGGAATGACAATGTTTTTTCGTCTGTTAGCATTTTTCTGTTGATTATTGTGTTTAGCAGATTTCCTTGCTGACTTGACAAAAGCCCAGTTGGGATATCCACATGTTTGCAGAGATTTTTTGATGTGTTTCTGTTCCTTTTCCTTCCCTTCTGTCCTTGTGGGGATGTGTTCTGCCCGATGCTGTAAAGTTCTGATGACAGAAAGTTTGTGCTCCAGTGGATGGTGAGAGTCGAACAGGAGATATTGGTCTGTGTGGGTTGGTTTTCTGTAAACTTCAATGTTGAGACTGTCATCTCCCTCCATATGCACCAAACAGTCCAAAAAAGGCAGCTTATTGTCGTTAGCATCCTCTCTGGTGAACTTGATGTTGTTATCAACAGAGTTAAAGGTTCAGTATGCAGTTTCTGTAGAACTGCAGCAGTTAGAAATATTTTCAACAGGCAAAGCATTCTGATCCCTCCCCCTCAGAGCCATATGTGGCTCTGCCCCCTTGTGGTCTGTTGAATTTCAAATTCAAGCTCTGTTTTTATTGGCTGATTCAAATTCAAGCTCTGTTTTTATTGGCTGGTTACAAACTCTGTTTTTATTGGCTGGAAAATGGCGGGTCACCTTTTCTTTTTAGAAATGCTTATTTACCACCTGGAGAAGCAAGGGGACAATATTTTTTTTTTAAAAATTTCAGAGATTACCTGGCTAACATCAGTCTGTCAGGAGGTAGTGACAGAGTGAAGAAATATGTTCATAAAAAAAGCTACATACTGCAGCTTTAATGTGTCTGGTAAACGCTTCCACCTCCCTGGCTTGGATTTTGACACAGGTATCATCCACGTATCTGAACCAATGGCTTGGAGTTGTTCCCTCATAGGAGTTTAGGGCTCTCTGTTCCACTTCCTCCATGTAAAGATTAGCAACAATGGGTGACACTGGAGATCCCATGGCACAGCCGTGCTTCTGTCTGTAAAAACTGTCATTGAACTTGAAATAAGTGGTGGAGAGGCAGAGATCCAGCAGGGTGCAGATGTGGTCTGGGGTTAAGTTGGTCCTTTTGTCCAAATCCTTGTCCTGTAGAAGTCTTTTTTTGACAGTTTCTATTGCTTCAGAAATGGGTATGCATGTGAACAGAGAAGTCACATCATATGATACAAGAGTTTCTCCTGTATTGAACGCCTTTTTTGATTTTATCATGTCCTGGACGACTGAGAATCTTCACCAGCATAAAGTAAAATACTTTAACATCCAAGTGTGTGTTTCTGTAAAGGAACTAATGCAAAGTGTTTTACTTTGCTCTCTGGCAGGTTTTCCTGCAACATTTATTTTTTTATTTGACGAGTTACAGAAATAGATATGATAAAATGTAATGTCTGCACGTTTGATGCACAATGTGGGAAAACACTCGGCTGCATCAAGGTTTGTAGTAAACTTTTGTTTACGTGTCACTGTTTAAGGATTTATGGCAGATACTTGTGCATTTAATCAACTAGCTTTAGCTTTTGAAACTATTTAAATAAGCTCTTAATTTTGTTGCTAAACAAAACAAAATTTGCATTAATATTTCACATTTAAACACTCATCTTTAATTAGATCTGTCCACGAGGTGCAACAATAAACTCAGTAGTTTAGGAATAATGATTTATTTTTATGCAGGATCAGATCACATTTAAGACAACATCAGCTGACAGAACAATGTTACTGTAAACATCCAGATTTTTTTTATTAAATCCAATATTTGATCTAAGAAATGACTTTTGGTGAGTCGATGTCAGACGTATGTGAGGTGACCTTTAAATGGAGACCTGAAATAAACATCCAACATCATTTAGAGCGCCGCGGCGTGCCCACGGCGTGCCTCCCTGGTGATGATCGACCACGCTCTCTGAAGCATCCGAACGCCGTTTTGAGAGGGAATACAAAGAGCAGCAGGAACAGAGGGTGAGATTTACAGCCGCTGGGATACACTTCTTGTTCCAATTTGCAAGGGGATTACTCACTTTTTCATCATTCCTGCATTTATTTATTCCATTTCCAAATTCATTCTTTACTTCACCTGAAGGAAAACAAAATGTGGCGCCAGGAAGACACAAATAGTGTCAGAGCGAATAGATAATGACAGCAGGTCAAGTTGTGAGTGAGTCACATCTTTGCTCGTGGAAGAAAGTGATTACTGTAACACAGAGCTGACAATCAGCACCGAGGTAATCCCATTTCTCACGCGGAGCTCAAATTGCATTATGTCACATTGTATTTTGCATATGCTATCAAAAACTGGATTTAGATATGCAAACTATCTGAGAGAAAGTGAAATCCTGCAGCAGAAACGGAGGAAAACATGCGGCCGCGGGGCCGGCGTGCAGGCGTGTCACTTTGTCAAGCTTCTGAGGGAGCGTGGTGGTCTCTAAGGGAGGTGGGAAAAAATGTCGCTAAGGCATATTCTTCTCCAAGATGAACAGATGGCACCGCCTGAGTGTGGAGATTTGTTTTATGTCTCAAGCCCACATCCTCTGCGCTGCAACATGGGATGCAGTTTTATTTTCTTCCTCCTTCTTCAAACGTTATCTCACCGAGGAACGGACGAATGCAACGTTTAAGCTAATGAGGAGTGGGTGTTCCTTTGTTTTCCTCTTTAGATTTCCCCCCTCTCTCTCCCACAAACACGTCCTCTTGCTTTCCTTTCTCCCTCAAACCCACGCTTGGAGCAGAAACCTATACGCCACACAATTATGCAACACAATTGGGGGTGTGCTTGCAGCCTGGGTGGCTATGTCTAAAAGATATAGCTGGCAGCTACCGGCATGCACGAACAACAGTGAGAAGAACAGAATGTTTATGAAGCAGCAAACAACATGAGGTCAGAGCTCTGCAGACTCCACAGCTAAATGACTTTAAGAGCGGAGTTTAGGGGCAGATTTAAACTGGGATGAGGATTTAGGGACAATATTCAGTGGTACAGATCAATAAATGTTCTCCGTTTCGTTGTTCTTAAAGGAGACCACAGATAGGTTTTTTAAATTTCTTATGGTATGTATGTGGGCTTTCCAGACAATGTTCATTCAATTTACTGTAATACACAAAATAATTCTTAGATAATCAATTATACCCTTTTCAATTCTGCCATTTTTAACTTTCGTTTTGAACGACTGGTTTACGATAACGAGCTCTCATGGTCACGCCCTTCAAAGATCTGTTTGCATTTACTCCGCCCTCTGTAAGAGCCAGTATCTCTAATCTGTTGTTTTAAAATTAGCTCTTTCTTTATTACTCATTTGACTTACTGTAGGGGCGGCCGTGGTGTAGTGGTAATGGCAGTCGTCCCCCGATCGGAAGGTTGGAGGTTTGAATCCCGGTTTCCCACACCATGCGTCGTTGTGTCCCTGGGCAAGACACTTAACCCCGAGTTGCTCCCGGTGGGACTGGCTGGCGCCTTGCATGGCATTTTACCGCTACCGGTGTATGCAGTGTGTATGAATGGGTGGATGGCTGGTACTGTAAAGCGCTTTGGGGTTCCTCACAGGGGGCTGGAAAGCGCTATATAAGTAAGCTCCATTTACCATTTACTGTTAGTGCTAGCTTAAGATAACTTACCGAAAGCCGTCTGCGCGCGTCACCATGAGCTGCTCCTTTTAGCCCGAATCCGATGCTAAAAATAACTCGTTCCTCCTCCACCCTTTTATGTCCGCTCGTTGCATGCGGCACTTTTGGGAGCGATCTCTGCTTCATTCCAGACATACACAAAGTTCACTGAGTGTCTCCAGTTAATTTATCCATATGAGGCAACCTCTGACCAGCCAGCCAGCTCCCAGCCGCAGATGGTCTCTTCGCCGGCGGTCTGCTCGTTTTCCGTCTGCCGGCTGCTCGTTGGGAGCGATCGCTAATACGCTAAAAATTGAACTAAAACGTAAAAATAACAATTATACTTTTTTTTATAAAGCCATTTAAAACAACCGCAGCTGCAACAAAGTACTGTACACAAGAAATTAAGAACATTTAAACAAAAGATGAGATGAACTCAGGAAAAACAACCGTCACGTCTATTATACTGAAGTGGGTTGAGCCTAACCAGGGTTTGCTAGGTGAGGGGCTGGACTCAGGTTTGAGGTGGGCTGTGGCTGCGGTTTGTGACGTCACAAACCGCAGGATTTGAAAAATTAATGTTTCCATCAAAGATAAATAAATATACTTACAGTAAATAAACCACTGGGTGCATTTCTTTGGCACTAGGACTGTTTTTTTATGAAGTACATACCCAAAGTTGAGTAAAAAAAAACATTAAAAAGTGAATTTTGCATGTGTGGTCCCCTTTAACTGTTAAGACGCAAACAGCAGGATGAGAACGACGTTCATAGAGGTACAGGTGATGGTTATAAAATTAGAATATCATGACAAAGTTTTTATTTCAGTAATTCCATTCAAAAAGTGAAACTTGTATATTATATTCATTTGTTACACACAGACTGATATATTTCAAATGCTTTTTTATGTTGATGATTAGAACTGAGAACTGATGAAAACCCCAAATTCAATTTCTCAGAAAATTAGAATCTTACTTAAGACCATCCATCCATCCATTCTCTTCTGCTTATCCGGGGTCGGGTCGCGGGGGTAGCAGCCTAAGTAAGGAGGTCCAGACTTCCCTCTCCCCAGTCACTTGGGCCAGCTCCTCCAGGGGAATCCCAAGGCGTTCCCAGGCCAGCCGAGAAACATAGTCCCTCCAGCATTGGGTCTTCATCTGGGTCTCCTCCCACTTAAGACCAATAAAATAAAATAAAATGGATTTTCAGAAATGTTGGCCAGCTGAAAAGTATGAGCATGTACAGCACTCAATACTTAGTTGTTGCTCCGTTTGCCTGGATTACTGCGTGGTCTGGAGTCCATCAGTCTGTGGCACTGCTCAGGTGTTATAAGAGGCCAGGTTGAGCTGATAGTGGCCTTCAGCTCTTCTGGATTGTTGGGTCAGGTTTAACTCATCTTCCTCTTCACAATACCCTAGATGTTGTATGGGGTTAAGGTCAGGCGCATTTATCTTGCATATGTCTGTGCATGGTATGATGGTTCTTGTAGAACTGACTCCAGCTGCAGTCCACTCTTTGTGAACCTCCCCCACATTTTGGAATGGGTTTTGTTTCACCATCCTCTCCAAGGTGTGATTATAACTAGTGCTTGTACACTTTTCTACTACATTGTTTCCTTCCCTTAACCTCTCTATTACTGTGCTTGGACACAGAGCTCTGTGAACAGCCAGCCTCTTTAGCAATGACCCTATGTATCTTGCCCTCCTTGTGCAAGGTGTAGATGGTCGTATTTTGGACAACTGTTAAGTCTTCAGTCTTTCCCATGATTGTGTAGTCGACAGAACTAGACTGAGACCATTTAAAGTCCTTTGTAGGTGTTTTGAGTTAATTGGCTGATTAGAGTGTGGTGGTGTCTTCAATATTGAACCTTTTCACAATATTCTAATTTTCTGAGATACTGAATGTGGGGTTTTCATTAGTTGTCAGTTATAACCATCAGCATTAAAAGAAATAAACACCTGAAATATATCAGTCTCTTTGTAATGAATTAATATAATTTACAAGTTTCACTTTTCAATGGAATTACTGAAATAAATGAACTGTTCATGATATTCTAATTTCATGACCAGCACCTCTATATGTATGTACAGTGTGTGTGTGTATGTGTATGTGTGTGTGTGTGTATATATATATATATANATCGGATGCAATGTGTTCAGCACAATGGTACTTCTTCCAGTTATTTAACGGTTAAAAATGGTGTACCACAAGGCTCAGTCTTAGGACCAACCCTCTTTACAATTTACATAGCTCATGTAGGTCAGAGCATCCCTGATGCATCCTTACATTTCTATGCTGATGACACAGTTGTTTACTGCCGAGCTAAAACAGTAGCTAAGGCTTTCCAGTCTCTGCAATCCGCTTTTGACATCATCCAGTCAGATTTGTTCCGTCTCAAACTTGTACTAAATGCTGATAAAACAAAAGGGATGTTTTTTTCAAGTAGGAAGTCGGTCCCAGCAGATCTTCCTCTGATTTTATCCTCAAATGGTGTCCCAATTGAGTTTGTTGATTCCTATAAATATTTGGGTATCCTGGTTGATTCACAGCTCTCTTTTAAACTCCACATGGAAAACCTAGTAAAGAAACTGAAAGTTAAACTGGGTTTCTTTTTCAGAAACATATCATGTCTAACTGAATGTTAGGAAACGCCTTGTATCTGTGACTTTCCTCCCCTCCATTGATTACGGTGACATTCTCTACATGAATGCTCCTACAAGCACCCTGCGGATGTTGGATGTTGTCTACCATGGTGCTCTAAGATTCATAACTGGCTGTGATTATCGTACCCACCACTGCACCCTGTATTCACTGGTTAACTGGACATCATTAACCTCACGCAGACTCTTCCACTGGTACATTTTCATCTTTAAATCACTTCTCGGTCTGCTGCCCTCATACATCTCCTCCTACATGTCTTTACGTGAGTGCAGCTACAGTGTGCGCTCTCAGGACATGATTACCTGCAGTGTTCCGTCAGTGAGGACTGAACATGGAAAAAGGGTCTTCTCCTACTCTGCTCCTGCTTCCTGGAATATCTTACAAAAAGATTTGAAGCTCTCGGCCCTGACCTCCCTAAATGGTTTTAAGAGCAAAACACCTTGTGGTGTTTTGCTAATTTTGATACTTTGCATTTCACTTTCTATTTCTCTCCTATGTTTTTTTTCTCTCTGTTGTTTGTTGTTTAAGGAAATTCTACCATTGCTATTCATCATTCTTTAGTTTGTAGCAGGTCGCTTTTGTAAATGAGCCCTCGAGGCTCAATGAGATTTACCTGACTAAATAAAGGTTGAATGAATTGAATGAATATATGACTTCCATAATAGAAAAAGAGTTGCAAGTATAAGGTTTAAATGTGTTTTGTCGACAAAGATAAAATATATTAATAAATGTAGCTGACAGCAACGATGGCAGGACAGCACAATGGCCTTTGCAGAAGAACATTTCAAATCCACACTGACGAAGGACGCCAACATGTCCAGACTGTCACCACATGTTGACCAGCTCAAAACAACTCACAAGACACCGGTTAACCAAAGTCAGATGGAATCACTTCATGTCCGGAGCAGCACACGTGGAAGCAGAAATGATTTGTTGACACGTGAACTTTTTCTGCCATCAGAGTTTGACAAAGCAATTAAAGCACAATGTCTTTTTAATTTGTCACCGTCCATTTAGGGGCTGTCATGCAAAATGGCTCCATGTGGACAAGTCCACACGTGGACTCGAGCAGAACTTCAAAACCTGTTGAATTCTGCTCTGCTCTTCAGCAACAAGAGTTATTAAATTATAAAACCAGTTCATGTGGAGTTAAACAAATCATGTTCGGTTTGGTAAAAAAAAAAAACTGAAGCTTAGAAACTAATAAACTAAATCATAACTGAAGGCTGAGCGTTCCTTGAAGGAATGAATCTCGCCGGCTGCCTGTCGTGTCAGAGTTCAAGACCAAGATGTCGAGAAACATCAGAGCTGTAGCCGTTTTGAGTGCAACCGTGTAATCCGATAGCACTGGGAGAGTGTGTTGCAGATCATTCTCAGCTACTACCACAGCAAACTTTTATAAATATATGTTATGTACCTAGCCTGGTTGGAACCAGACCCATGTCCTTCACTTCGCTTTGGACTAGGGTCTGGCATCTCTCCCATAGACAACGATTTCTCCGTTAGATTTTTGAATGGACCAATCAGAGAACAGAAGGTGGAGTTTTGTTAGTTTAGCCATGCGAGGTCCAGGCTATCAGATAAATTGCTCAGAAACCACTCGGTGGATATTTTTTCTGCCACCAGTGTGTAATTATATGTCTTTAATTTACTGACTGTTGGCCTAGATGAAACATTTGAGATAAAATTCGATTTTTTATCATTTATTTTCGTAGCGCACCCGAGTTGTTAAGCTCAGGAACACTTCTGATATAACGTCAGCTATAAAATATATTTTTTATCAGCAGAGAAATAATAGTTTTTTACCTTGTTTTGATGAAAATTCCTTCGTGGCGGCAGCCATTTTGAATGACGACGTCAGTCGACGTCGTTCAAAACTCCGCCTTCTGCTCTCTGATTGCTCAGGAACACTTCTGATATAACGTCAGCTATAAAATATATTTTTTATCAGCAGAGAAATAATAGTTTTTTACCTTGTTTTAATGAAAATTCCTTCGTGGCGGCAGCCATTTTGAATGACGACGTCAGTCGACATCGTTCAAAACTCCGCCTTCTGTTCTCTGATTGGTCCGGTCAAAACCTACCGGAGAAATCCTTGTGGGTGGGTGCAGTCCCAGACTGTGCAGTGAAGGGAAATGAGAATTGAGCGGAGCTGTGCAGGAAGGCGAGGGCCAGGCTATTATGTACCCAGTTTTTAAAAAAATATATTTTAAGCCACAGTTTAAGCTGAATGCACCCTCTTGTTTTTTTAGCCTTTGTCAATCAAGTTTAATTAGGCAGCACAGGTGTTCACTTGCAGCTCCTGCCTACAAATCTTCCAGGTAGTGCTTTGAGCAGTGTGGAGGTTAGTGGAAGCTAGTGGATGCTTGATGAACGAGTAGTGGCTTGTTGGATCAAGTAGAGGCTTTTGTGGACAAACATAAGAAGTCAGCTGAGGTTCTTTGGAACATGCTGAAGATACACTTCAGGTAACTGAGTGTTGAGAAACAGCCGTGGTGCTATGTTGAGTAGAACACAGGGAGACCTCCACCCTCCCTGATTGTTTGTGGGTTTGCTCCTGTGGGAATAGAAGTTGAGCTGGTTTGCGCTCTTAAAGCAACTCTAGTGTTTTAATTAGAGAACTGCGTAGGTTGAAGCACTTTTAGTGTTGAAACTCTGGCCTAAATTGGAAGTGTGGGCCTGTGCCGCTGAGGCCTGAGGCCTGATTTTGGGGATGCTGAGGGCAGCGTTTGTGCAGCTGTCCAAGAGGGGACAGCTGAGGTGAACGTTGTGAGAGACTGTTACCTTTTTTCTTTTCATTTATTTGTACTTTGATGACCTGGTGAGTGTTGGTAGTCCTATTATCGCTTTTTGTTTGTGTAGAGGGACTTTTTGTGAGGTAAATCATAGCCTGAGGAAATTTGACGGCCCTATATAGGGTTGGGTTTGCTTGGGCGGCGTTATATTCATTTTTGGCCAGACTCACCGGTCCACCATTCTGTTGAACTTTTTATTAATATTTAATTTCCTTTTGGACACTGAACCAGGAGAAGGCGCTCCGGACCTGGTGGGAGAAGCCTGGGAGGACATTGCCAGCCTGGAGGCGCTTATTTTTAGTTCAATAAAATTTTGTTTAATACTTTTTCTGTGTCCAGTCAGTGTCCTTTGAATAATTGGCTGTTTCCAGTCGTAACAATATATCTGTAAAACTGACCTAGTTAAATCCATTGATTTGTTTGTTTTCTGGGTCAGCTGATTGTGGCAACATCTTGATTTGGTTTGAGTCCAGAAGTTATTCCGTTGTGGATACCAACAAATGTGTTACTTGTTAAATGTTTCATTCCTGTCCATCCAGTGATTCATGAGATATTTTGCTAACAAACAGAGTTTATTCTACGGTTAAAACAAAGATGAGCAGTCTGTTAGCACTAACAGTTATGCCTGTCATGATAACTAATTTTGCTGGACGATTGTCTCAGAAATGATTGTGATAAACGATAATATTGTTTGAAATTTGACAATAATATGTAAATATTGTCAAATTTAAGAAGAAATGTTGGTTAATTTGTTTCTGTGAATTACCTTTTCTCAACCTCTGGATGGCAGTATAAGACTGTTTGATCCAAAGGATGGATAGTAAGGAAGCGAGCAGTGTGACAAAAAAAATGGGAGGGAGGCCCCATGATGTGACATGAGCCGTTTCTCTTCAGTTCTCAAAAAAGCAGACGCTCAAAGTGGTTTGAGCTCTTTAGCGTATAATTTTTCACACAAAGCTTTTAATAAAAAAAAAAAAGAAATCTAAACAAATTCTCAGCTTCTTTTTGCAACGACAACAACTTTTTAGACGAAGGCACGGGTTTCAACCGTGAATTTTGGAGCTTCGACAAGACAGAGTTTTTTTTGCCGAGGTCGACCCGTTAGTTTAGCTCGTAGCATAGCTTCTCAGCTTAGCTGCTTTTAACGACCCAAAAACGTGATTTTTGACAATTAAAATGGATTTTCAAGAAAAAGAGAAAGGGAGGAGTCAGTGAAGAGCACCAGAACGGGAGCGACACAAAGAGACGATTATGCCGATAAATGTAATTGAGGTCTATAATTTTCATTTATCATGCAATTTGTTGATTTATTGTTTATCGCGACAGACGTACTCAGGGTGTAAGTCTGGGATCTGTCTCACCTCCCACACCACCAGGTTTTAGCTCAACTGTTATAGCCATCTGCATCTGATGTACAATGGCGGCCATATTGAATTGAGTTGACTCCAAAAGATAGCTGATGATAACTCAAAATGTATTAAATTTTGTTTGCTGCTTCACGAGATGTTGTGCCAACAGACCAATGCACAGTAATTATCTCCATGCCCTGGCCTTTGGATGCACGTGATAATGATCAAATCTGACTGAAAATAAAGCGGTAAGAAAACAAATCACATGTTTAAGTTCATGAGACGTCAGATTAATGTGCACATCAGCAAGGCTTTAAAAAGACTGAGCTTGATCTTAATATCTACGATGATGTGAGAAAACTTTTAAGGAAGAAAAACACGAAGCAGCTGAATAATTTCAGTCAGAATAAATCTGGGAACCATCAGTGACATTAACCATAAGCTCAAAAGAGTATTAGGCTGCACGCTGCAGCAACACTAAATTAATGAGGAGTCAAAAAAAAGTTTGTAAAGGTAAAAATATCAAAAGTCAGGACTTATTTTTGTTTTGTCACATTTTTAGTTCTACCAAATATTTCAAGCGTTCATTATCAGTGGCATAATTTGTACATGATTTTAATTTGAAATCATAAAATACAGAAGAAGAGTGGATGAGATGGGTTTAAACTCTCCATGTTGGCAAATGATAATGAATGTACATTTTAAATGTCAGCATGTTAACACCGCTTACGGTTGCGTTTGTGTTGCCGTAAAGCTCAGCTTGTTGAAACTTCAGATGATTGTGACAATCTCTAAGCTGACTGACAGGCAGTGAACACCCCTCAGACACAGCATAAACCCTTCAGATTACGTAACAGCATGTTTTTCCTTATTACTCCTCCATTAATAGGTACCAGAATTTAAATCCAGCTAATAATTTTTATTAAATGATAACACTCTGAGAAGGTAGAAGAGCCCAAAGCTGACTTCACTCAGCACGGGATTGTTAATTCCAGACATGTCAAAACCATTGACCTCTCCATATACACATATCCATATACATGCACACGGACAGATCCCATTTAACATGTCTGAAAAGGGGTAGGAAGAAGTAAAACTTATTTAATCCTACCCATTCTCCAATACTCAATAGTTACACATTACACCCATCTGATACAGGTATTCTGAATCTTATGAGTCCATGAAAGGAAGAAAATAAAGAGAAACAACAACAACAACAAACACACACACACACATAATTATATATACAGGTAGTCCCCGACTTACGAGCGCTCTGACCTACGAGGTTCCGGACTTACGAGCTGGCGAATTTTTGGAAAAAACGCAAAAAATACAGAATTTTTCTGTGTTTTTTCACCACAGTTCGTTAGCTAAACATGTGGACACACGTTTCCGATCATTTTTATGCACTCGTAAGCAGTTTTTCGATGAAAAACGAGTGTTTGTAGTCGCGCTAGCAAAACCGTTCCAACTTACGAGCGAAATTCCGGACTTACGAGACACGTGGCGGCCGTTCCAAGTTACGAATTTTCGCTTTACGAGCAACTCGTTGTAACGGAACTCGCTCGTAAGTCGGGGACTACCTGTATGCAGGTTGTCCTCGAATTACGGCAATTCGGAGTTGTGAACGCATCATATTAATAAAAACATGAAATAAATAAAAAATGAATAAATAAAAAATAAAAACAATTGTGTGTTTAAATGTTCTTGATTTCATGTGTAATTATAATAATAATAATAATAATAATATTAATAAATTCAATTTATACCGCACTTTTCATTAATAAAAATCTCAAAGTGCTACAGCACTTTGTTGCAGCTTTGGTTGTTTTCAATGGCTTTACAAATAAATTATTATTATTATTACTGTATTATTATTTTGAAGCCGATATTGCTGTTTTCGGCAGTGTTCGGCAGTTTTCGCCAGTGTTTGGCAGTTTTCGGCAGTGTTCGGCAGTTGTCGTTTAGCTTTGGTTACCTCCAGCTTCGACAGCTGGCTTTGGACAGACCGTCTGTCCGATCAGAGATTGCTTCCCTCGGATAAGTGAGCTGGAAACGGTCGGTGAACTCTGTGGACGTCTCAGGCGGGC
Source organism: Garcialebias charrua (assembly GCA_038048925.1). Taxonomy (NCBI): domain Eukaryota; kingdom Metazoa; phylum Chordata; class Actinopteri; order Cyprinodontiformes; family Rivulidae; genus Garcialebias; species Garcialebias charrua. Next base: position 13,903 of record JBBPBX010088080.1, read on the forward strand.
GAACGGATTGGCGGCCTGGATGTTATTGGCACCCGGAGCTAACAAGCTAAAACGCGGACGGACGGCTTGGCGGCCTGGATGCTGTTTGCACCCGGAGCTAACAAGCTAAAACGCAGACAGACGACTTGGCGGTTGGTGGCACCCGGAGCGAACATGCTAACGCCAGCCCCACTGGGGAGACGGAGCCGACGGGCGGCGGAGAGGCCTGCTGCAGCTGAGAGTTCGGCTCGATGTCCGCCTGGCAGCCTCAGATGTTGGATGAACACCGAGCTAACATGCTAAAACATGGATAAACAACTGTGCAGCCTTTTGGAGGGACAACACCGAGCTAACGGAGGGGCTAAAATGCTAACACTGCCCCGCCGGGGACACGGAGCCGAAAGGGCGGCAGAGACAGCTCACAGTAAGAATTTTTTATTTTTTATTTATTTACTGTATGTCTCTAAATGTACTGTCCTGTATTTGTTTTGTAATAATTATGTAGGATACTGTGTTAGGATAGGCAAAGTGCTTGGTAACTTGGTAACTGTACATTACCGTACATGTACGTGTATAAGTGGCGGCTTGTGTGTAATTCCGACTTACGAAAATTTCGTGTTACGAGCAGCCACAGGAACGGAACTCATTTGTAAGTCAAGGACCACCTGTATATATATATATATATATATA
>JBBPBX010088081.1:3691-14571 GCA_038048925.1 Garcialebias charrua
AACATTCTAGCGATTGATAGTATAGTGAAAACACAATGTTCAGATAAAATGTCAGACAACAGTGAGAAACTGATGAATATGGACAAAATAAAGACTGAATTTAGAGATGTTTTCACTGGTATTGGCTGCCTAGAAGGCGTGTACCACATTGAAATAGATAAGAGTGTACCACCAGTGAAACTGCCCAAACGCAGGGTGCCTGTTGCTCTGATGACACCGATCAAAGAGGAACTTAAGGGTCTGGAATGCAAAGGAATCATAGCACCTGTGGAGCGCAGCACTGACTGGATAAGCAGCATGGTGTCAGTGACAAAACCAAACGGAAAGCCAAGGATCTGTATAGACCCCAAACCATTAAACAAAGCACTGAAAAGGAGCCATTTTCCTCTCCCCACCATTGATGACATCCTACCAGGACTCTCAAGATCCAAGGTGTTCACTGTTTGTGATGTCAAGCATGGATTCTGGCATGTCAAATTGGATGAAGAGTCCAGTTATCTCACCACGTTTGCAACCCCATTCGGACGATATCGTTGGCTCAGGATGCCAATGGGTATCAGCCCGGCTCCAGAAGTTTTCCAAAGAAAACTTATGCAAGCACTGGAGGGCGTACCTTTCGCAGTTTCCGGATACTTCCGGTTTCCCGTTTTGCTAGCTGTGGAGGCTACAGCTGCCTGTACTCTCTAAAAAAGCTAAGTCTGGTCCTCTGGACATTCAAAAAACAAAACAAAACTTGTTGGAGCAAGCTGGACAGGCAGCAACAGGCAGCAGCTGTGGAAAAGTAGCTGTTTGATGGACGGCGGTTTTACAACGTAAACGAATGGAGAATCCGGAGGAGGGAGGGAGAAATGGAGGAAATGGCTTCACCAGCATTCCAGAGTAGGAAATTAACTCTTTTTTCACTTCATTATGGCTCTCAAATGTATGTGTTTTTTGATAATTATGTAGGGTACTGTGTTAGGATAGGCTAAGTGCTTGGTGAAATACAGTTCTGTACGTATAAGGTGCAGTTTGGACGTATGTTTCGAGTTACGTCGAAAATCGAGTTACGACGCCACGTAAGAACGGAACTCCGTCGTAAGTCGGTGACTACATGTACTTTAAAACTATATAAAAACCTGAAAGCATAGTTTCCTCAAATGATAGGGGTGGTCAGTTTACAAAAATACATATATGGTGGTGTCAATCTTGGATTTCTACCTGGCAACCCAGTTTTCAAAAGACACACCTAGATTCAGCCCCACGTCCGAATGGAAGTTGTACCTCACTTATTTTTCAAGTCAACATAAACGGATGACTGGAGGTTATTCCCAGACAGTTCCTCCTTTCATTCAGGGCACAATTACTAATTGTTGTGTGCTGTAGTACTGCATCATGTCCACCAGGTGGTGCTGTCTTATCACTGCACTGAGCTGCAAACCCTAAATATTAACTTATTTTCCTCTAAGTGCACTTCACTTTCAGCTGGCATGAAAGGTGGAGGGTGAAATGCATTCCTCCATGTGATGGTAGGACTTTTATTTCAAATGTTTGTCTTAGAGATGATCAAAGTAAGCCATGACGGTGTTTGAAACTGCTGCAGGTAAACATGGCAGCCTCAGGTTTTGATTTCTGGGCCTACATACTGTTTGCAAACCAGCTTTAAGAACAGCCTCAGTGTAACATGATGTTTAAACTCTGCACTGTGGTTCCTGCACACTGCTCCAAGAGCAGCAGGTTTTCTCCATGTTGTATGGGAGCGTGCCACCATGACAGGATGCCATTTTAAAGTCAAGCTTCATGCGTCTAAGCTGCATTAAACAAACAGCACTATTCCAAATGACATCTTTGTGAAGCTTGAGATTTTTGTTTCAGAGCTGTGTTTCATTAAAATAAACTCTACTCACTTCCTGTTTGAAACTTGAAGCGTAGTCATCGAACTATATCACAACACACGTTTCTAATACCAGCCAAAGTAAAACATTACTCAGTGCTGAAGAGGTCTGAAATAAACCAGCAGGTTTCACAAAAAAAACATCAATAAAATATTCTTTAACCATGTTCACAGCAGCACATTTGATCTTTTCAGGCTGATCTGAGTGATTTATTTTGTTTTCTGCATCTCCCATTAACACCGATGATGACCCTGAACTTCATCTGGGTCGAGCCCCCGGCCTGCAGACACACAGACAGTGATTAGTTAGCAGATTGTTTTCAGAACGAGAGCGGAGCACGGAGGAATAAAGTCCTGCAGATCCATCAGTCTACAGATTATGAGCACTTTATTACAGGAAACAAGAAGCAAACAGTTGAAACTGGTTCACTGTAGTGATGCTTCTGCCTCCAGACACCTCGGCTCATGAAGGTTTAGAAAAAACACAACTGACATCTGCTTTTATTCTCTACCTTCGTTGGTGTGCAACTCATTCCATAACTTTTGTATTCATGCATCAAAACGTTCGGCTCATTCGGGACGCTCCTGCTGTGGCTTGTGGAATTTGAAATTTGTACTTTTTGTAATATTTAGCTTTTTCAGCCGTGTTTATCTCATTGAAAATTAATGGCGCTCTGTCCACGTCCTCAAAACTCTTTGTGCTGTTTAAAACCTTTTACTGCTCATTTCAGCTTTGGTTCTAGGTCAGATTTTTTCAGCTTCTAATTTCAGCTTCCTTCAGTTCCTTTCTGGATTTCAGCTTTCATCCAGCAATTTTTTAAATAATCTCTGCTCTTTTGTGCCTTTTCAGCTTCTTTTTATGTATATTTCTGCAAATTTTAGTCTTTTTCTGCAATTTAGCTACCGGTAATATTCACCTTTTGAGCTTCTTCCTAACAATTTTAACTTTTAGGCGTTGTTAGCCTCTATCTGCTCATTGCAGCTCTTTTAAAGCTTTCTTACCTATGCTCATTTCAGTTTTTTTTTTTTTTTGTTGTTGCAAATTTAAAATTTTTTGTAATGTATTCAGCTTATTTCTGCCTATTTGTTCATTTCAGCTCTATTCAGCTTTTCCTACACATTTCGGCTGTCTTTCGGCTTTTATTTTCCTGCTTTCAGCAAATGCCAGCTGTTCAAATTCAGCTCTCATTAACAGTCTGGCAATGAAAACCTTTTCAGCCTGGTTTTAGCTGCTTGCAGCCAAAACCATTCACCATTCATCTTCACAGGAAATACAACCCCTCTAATTAAAAAGGTTAAATCATGTCATCTGGACCAGTTTCTTTAAGTGAGAAACATTTCGTGCCCCATCCAGAAGACTTCCTCAGTCTACGGCCTGCCAACCAGATACATCCCATAGGTATCCTGCACTGCTGTGTTTCAAGACAACCTCCTGTTGAAATGTCAGAAATAAGACTTTTACCACGTCCAGAACAACCAGCCATCGTGTACAACAATCAAATGCTCTAGGCCAGATGTCCGACTAGTTTAATAAAAGAATCCAACACATGACTCTCATGTGTCTCGTGAACAGTGGCTCCGGTACTTTCACTTTATATTTTGTTTTTCTCTTTAAAAAGATCAATACATGACAGTACAGCAGCGAGGACAACAGGGGAGCTGCTGCTCTGTCACAGTGAGGAACTGTCATGACATCCATCAGCACACCTCCGCCTCACACAGCTCGCCCCCACATCCATCCTGTCACATTACAACCATGATTAAAAAACAGTTGGGGGGGGGGGGGAGAAGTACGCTGTAGCTAAGCTTAGCAGGAAATATGTCTGTAAATCTCAGTACGTGTTGCTCAGTTTATTATCAGAGGAACAAATCTGATAAAAAACAGAGACAGGAACTTTGTGAGAGTTGGAAGCATCAAGAGAAACATCTGGTCTAAACCAACGACTGATTTCAGCAGATAAATGTCGCTGCGTCTCTCAGGACACCTGGAGACGGAGCGACGGCAGCGCTGCATGAACACGCTGAAACTAAAGCAATCCTCCAACTCCTCCACAGTTACCATAGAGATGGAAAAAAAACCAGAGATGATGGCACTTTGCTCTGTGAAGGACTGCTGCTCTGCAGGGAGAGCAGTCACACATCCACACAGCGTCGCAGTGTTTGTATGTTCAGGACTTTGTCTGCAGAGTGACATCACTGCTCTCTTCTGTCACCTCTTTGTGTTTCATCTGGTGTTTCCTCATTGTGTGAGTGTTTATAAATCATTCTCACACATCCAGTTATCTGTTCGTTATTCGACACACAACTCGTTTCACAATTTGTGTCAATTCAATGGTTCATGGATCAAAACCTTCGGCTCATTCAGGACAGTCCTGCTTTGACTTTTTGGCTTTTTTGTAACATTTAGCTTTTTTCAGCCATGGTTTTCTTACAGAAAATTAAAGGCGCTCTCTTCACATCCTTTAAACCCTTTGTGCAAATTTCAGCTTCTTTCAGCTCTTTTCTGCTTTTTTCAGCTTTTTTTTTACAGCAGTACAGTAGTTTGTCACCTCAGCTGCTTTTGTATATACTTTTCAGTTTTTTTTGGTTGCTAACTTTAGTTTTTTTTTCATCCAGTTTTTGTTTATTTATTTATTGATAATCTCCACCTTTTATTTTTTATGCATTTTTACTGTAGTTTGTTGTTGTCATTGTTTACAGTTATTGTTGTCTGTACTTTATGTTCTGTCTGGAACAGTCTCTCTTGTAAATGAGTCCTCGTGGCTCAATCAGACCAGCTTGTATAAATAAAGGTTGAATTAATGAATTTTCTGCTTTAAAAAAAATGTTTACATGTGTAGAATAGTGAATGTTTGTAGTTTTCAAGATGAGTGTTTTTCTGGACTGGAATGAACAGGGAACGTAAAATAAAAGTTTTTGCTGCAAGTCATTCAAGTGGGTACGAGCTACACTGAGCATAAGAACAGAGGGGGAATTTTATTTGTTAGTCGAGGCTACGCAGAGAGACGGATCCTAGCAGCAGAGGGAGCAACTTTATCCACCACCAGGCACCATGGTGGTGCCAGGTGGTGGCCAATGGAGGCCATGGCCACCATAAAATAATCTGATGGGATTTGGCCATCCCATCAGCCCTTTCTCACTCCTAGATGAGCCACTCACCCAAATGGAAGTCAGCATTTTGCTTTTATCAAGTTATCCAGCTCACAATGTTTATAGCCCCTTTCATAAGTCAGATCCGCACAATTCCCACACAGACCAGTCCGGCTTTAATCCCCCCCGGGTCATTCATAAAACAAAGTTGAATCCGGCCACGGCCCGCCTCAATGGAGCATTCACAAAACGATTTGCAGCGCGGGTTGAAAAGAGGCGTGGTGAAAATCTGCAGCTCAGAGGACGTGGTGCCTGCGTGTTTAACGTGGGACCGCAGAGGTGTCTGTAAACAAACATGGCGACGCTAGCGAACATCGTTGTGCTTATCCGAATGCTTTTTTTTTTTGCTCTCGCATCAATCCGCTCCAGAAGGGCCCCATCCTTCACTGTACCGGTAAGTCCCTTATTAATTTCCTCCTCTGCGCGCAGAGACAGGAGTACACGGGTCTCGGCATCACCCCAATTAGCCATTTCCGTGATGATCAATAAAAAAAGAAAAAGATTCGGCAAAGAATAGCGAGTGATGCGCAAGCGAAATACAAATGTCATGTTCTTGTTTACACATTTAAATAGAGCGCGACAGTGGCGCCGGGAGAGTACGTCATCATTCCTCCTCCCATTATTCAAATCAGTTTGAAGCCGCAGCACGTGCCCCCACACCTTTCACAAGTCGACAGATCCGGGCCTGATACTACCTCTGCTCGCGGATCAGGGGCGCATCAGAGGCGAGTAAAATTAACCCGGCAATGCGCGTTCGTGTTTCTTCTGAATGCTCGTTGGAGGACTGAACACGCATCAGAGCCGGACTGAGCTGTTTTATGATACTACACGGTGGCAACCATCTTGGATTTTGACATGGCAAACTAATTTTCAATGGGAAACTTTGTTATGCTTCGATGTAGCCACACACCAAAATGGAAACTTATACCTCACTTATTTTTCCAGTCATTGTGCTCACAACATAGACAGAAGGATGGACAGAAGAAAATTCCAATTCCCCTCGGCCTCACAACGAAGGACAATAAAAGCATAATGCATGTTGTTTTTTTATGCTGGAATACTCAACGAGGAGCTGAAGACATATACAGTACTAACAAGATAAAACCTGCTGTTTCTGTGGTTAAAAACTAAACATGCTGCCACTTTTATTTTCTGGGACAGAAACAGCTGGTGCCGGTTTAGTTTTGCTGCAGCGTCCAACAAACAGACGTTGCATCAGAAGTCCGGAGCGTTTGGTTAAAAAATAAGAAATGAATCTAACTCAGAAGTGATGTCGTGTTACAGTGGGTCAAATGAGCAAACCTGCCGCTGTCTGCAGACTGAGCCAAGCTGAACCTGCCAGCTAGCCAAAAAGTTTACTGCAAACACAATTAATTAGGCAGGTGGCTGACAGCATGCAGATTCTTCCTGTCTGCTCAGTTAGAGAGAGACAAAGAAGTAACTGATACAATGCTGTGAATGTAAACAGGTTTGGTTGTTCATTTGACATCAATGAATGAGCTTTTTATACAATCACAGTGTAAAGGATACTCCCTTCTTTGCTCGTCTCTTGCATGCTCTCCATCCCTGGCAGAGCAGCTGCCACGCGTCGAAACAGCTGGAAAAGATGAACAGAATGCAAACACCTTATTGAAGTACACATAATTTATAAATGATCATCAGCTGTACGAGTTGTAGTTGAGCTGTTGCCTTGTTTTTAATTTATACCAACTTATTGTGTACGGCAGAGAAAACACTAAATATTTCTGTAAAAAACAAATGAAGTGTAAAATCCCCACCCAGAGAAAGGACTGGCTCAGTGTGCAGCACAAGAGCAGCAAGTGTAAGAAACTCCAGAACAGGATGTAACAACAGGAAGTTACTGCATGGCAAACATCTTACACATGCATGGTTCGAGAATCTGGATTTTCTGGTTTGTGCAGAAATATGCAGCGATCTTAGTTTTGCAGGCACAACGTCGGGGTGAGGAACGATGACACAGCCAAACAAACGATGGGAAGCTGCAGCGTTTGAGGGCAGGACTGTGACCTTTGTTTCAGTTTCAGTGCACGACGCTCAGCGCTGGGACTCCGTTAGTGTTGCAGTCCTGAAGGAAGCTGAAGAACAGCCTCCTGTGTCTGATGAGGGGCCGTCCATCACTGGCAGACAGCACACACACCTCTCTGCTCCACCAACACAAGAATCTTCTGTTCAGAAACAGACTTGTTGTTGAATCAGACTATTGTTCTTTTGCATCTGGAACCATCAAATCGTTCTAAACATTAAGTAATATCTGCAGTACAATGCAGCAGGGATGTGCAAAAGAAGAAAAGAGGCTGGTGTATGCTCCATGTGTTTAAAACTACTCTGAATAGCTGTGTTCAAAGGCCGGATTAAAGCGGCTGTGACAGAAACATGAACACTCTCCAGCTCCGACGCTGCCACAGACCAGGCCAGGCATTAGCAGCTGCCAGGTTGAAACCGCTGGTTGCAGAGAGTTACAGAAACTGCTGAATGATGCAACGTCGGTCGCATCATCAGAAAGCTCTGAAGGGAAGTGGTTTTAGTTTTTACTTCCAGCCATCCAGGAAGCAAACTGGGTTACAAAGACATGAACCTGAAGGATGCCAGCTGAAATACAATTCAATAAGAAACAGACAAGCTCACAGCATTTTAAACTGTTTAGCTGAGAATCCATTACAGCTGCAGGAGAACTGGGTTCGGTTTCAGGAATCTTTATTTCCCTCCACCTTAGATTTAAAATCTCTGTTGAATTAAAGTCAAATTCCACAAATTTAATGTTTTGGCCATCAAGAACAACTGCAACTAGAAGAAACCTCAACATCCTGGGAATATTATCCATAGAGACAAGTAGGGATGCACAATATTGGATTTTTGGACGATATCCGATATACCGATATGTTAAAACTTATTTGGCCAATAACTGATAACAGATACCAATACCGATATTTTTTCTCTGCTGTGGAATTAAAATACTACAATATTCTGCATGCTCTTTGTCAGTTTGTCCTGCTACCAAATGCAGATGCTAAAAAGGGACTGATGCAACACTTCATCTTGAATTATGTTTAATGTCAAATGTATTCATGACGTTTACTCTCCAACACAATGACAACACTTGAACAGTGTAAATGTGTGAATTTTCACAACTCTAAACACAACCTGTTCACAAGCAACAAGTGAAAACTGCATAAGTAGTAGTGCATCAATAGATATACTTGACAGTTTCTTAAATTAAAAATTAACTTAAAACAGAAGCCTTTTGTATCGGTGAGTTATTTTTTAGTGGAATGGCCGATGTCCAATATTTAACTTTATCACTAATTTTGGCCGATACCATGCCGATAATATTGTGCATCTCTACAGTGGTGGTTGCAGCATGCTGTGGAGCAGTTTTTCATAGAGTTGGTAGATGGCACTAAACAAAGATTGATTGAGGGAAACCTGTTTGAGTCTTCCAGAGGTGTGAGACATGGACGGGGGTTAATCTCTGAGCAGGATTATGAACTTAACCACACTCCTGAAGTTAACAGAACAGTTAACCTCGGTTTGAATTTAAATAATCTAAAGTATATTTTATAGGTTTGTTGCTTAGAATTCATTTAAAATCCAGGTTGTAAAACAACAAAAGGCCAGGGGGATGAATACTTTTGCAAGCTGGACTGTTCTCACTGCTGACACAACACTGTGGGGATCACTGTGCAGGACTAATTAGATTAATTGACGTATGGCCAGCCGGTTCAGTGAATGTAAACAAAGATATCCACAGAGTGCGTTTAAACTGCCTTACAACCTTCAACAGTACAGTAATTAGGATCAGATGATCATCACCGGTTATATTAATGAGGTTGTTCAACTGTTAGCCATGATGAGTGGATTTACTGTATCAACATAACAGCACTGTCACTCCTATACAGTATATTGTGTTTTATTGGCCTTGTTAGACTGTGAACTCACCTGCTTTACGTTATAACCAGTCTTGGCACTGGTCTCTATGAACATGACACTCATTTCTTTAGCCCTCTGTTCCCCTTCCTCAATAGTAATTTGCCTGTAAATACAGAGTAAATTTCATGAATACAAGGCAGGATCTGAACACAAGTACCGTAGTATTCTCGTATTAACGTTCATCACAGATCAGTGGATGCTGTACAAAGACACCACTGTTGTTTTAGGATAGGGATGATGCAACAGGCCTACCTGACTGAGTATGATTAATTACCCTGTCCACTGAGAAATTAATGACAGCTAATTTACATGATGTTATAATGAATTTGGCACTGATTGCTTGCCTCTTGCTGTGACACAAAGTGTATCAGGTGTCTATTAACGCTGTTAGAAAGATTGCTGTAGCTCTACCGACACTGCAGGGCAAGCAGCCAGCAGACCTAAAAGCACAGGGGTCCTAAATCAACCTGCCACAGGGTCTACTGGGGAACCTCAATGTACGGTAACCACTCCAGTCTTTTTCTGAACACGAAAGGCATATTTCTTCCTCTTCTTTCAGCTGCTCCTTTAGGAGTCACCTCAGTAGAACATCTGTCTCCAACTCACCCCATCCCATATCCTTATTGCAGCCTCCTCTGTCTCATAAACTCTTCTCCATCACTATATCAGTGGAAATTCTCTGTAGTTTTCATCATTTCGTCCTCCCTTGCAGCTTCATGGTAAATGGTAAATGGAGCTTATTTATATAGCGCTTTCCAGCCCCCTATGAGGGGCCCCAAAGCGCTTTACAATACCAACCATCCACCCATTCATACACACATTCATACACCGGTAGCGGCAGACTGCCATGCAAGGCGCTTTCCAGTCCTACCGGGAGCAACTCGGGGTTAAGTGTCTTGCCCAGGGACACAACGACACATGGTGTGGGGAACCGGGATTCGAACCTCCAACCTTCCGATCGGGGGACGACTGCCATTACCACTACGCCACGGCCGCCCCATGGTATTCAACACCATTTGTCCACTATCCCTCTGCTGCACATTTCCAGACCATCTCAAGCATGTCTCTCTAACTTTGTTTCCACACTTCTCAATCTGTGTTGTCCCTCTTATTTACTCATGTCTAACCCTGTCCAGTTTGGTTACTCCAAATGAAAATATCATCTTTATTTCTGACACCCGTTTCCAAACATCATAGCAGGTTGCATCTTTTTGCAATATGGTTTACTTTAGACGTTGGACCCAAGTACTTAAACTCGTCCACCTTCAGTACCTCTACTCCTTGCATCTTCACTGATACACCTGTCTCCCTCTCATTTGCAAACATGGATACTGTCACTTCTTTTTTCATTCTTCTTCTCTCCAGAGCATACCTCCACCTCGTCAGACCATCTTCCACCAGCTCATTACTCTTACCCCCAGATGTTGTCTGCAAATATCATCATAGACCATGGGTATTTCTTTCTAATTTCATCTGCCAAACAGACCACCAAACAAGAACACTTTGTCTCAGTGTCCTTGTGCAAGTCCTTTTAGACACCAATACTTTATCTGAAGTCTTGGAGGTGTTTTAAACGTGAATTAACATACAAAAACTTTGAGCTGAAAACACAGTAACTACAGATTAAATGTACCGGTAAGCTCTTCTTCTGTAACACCTAATTAACTTCACAGCACAGACTAGAGTAATTCCACCTGTATGAGACAGCAAAATAGGTCTGCACTAGAGATGCATTAACAGAACACCACGAGCAGAGTTTCAACACTGCTTCTGTGGCTATGTTTAGATGCATGCATCGGATTCAGTCATCCACAGGCTGCAGTTCTCAAATATTCACATTTTATTTGACTTAGTTAATAGATCTATTTAACCTGTCAGCCCATCTTATCCCTATTTTTAGCTTTTAAAC
>JBBPBX010088082.1:0-14570 GCA_038048925.1 Garcialebias charrua
AGACTTTTGTGTGGCCTACTTTTTATATATATACCGGGTATATATATAATTTGTGGAGCGTTGGTCCTAGGACATGTCACAGCTAATGCACCTTTTTGCTTCATCTTAATTATTTTGCATTGCTGAATAATCTTTTGTTTTTGTCCTCAGCAAGTGCAGCGCCTCAACCCAAGGACCTGTCAACGCCCAGTGAGTACCGGTATACATTACACTTTAAACCATTGTTTATTTTATCAGGCCTTGCAAAATAATTTTTATTTTATTTTATTTTTTTCATGGAAAACCGATGCCACTTCCAGATCAGAAATTGGAAGATGGGCATTCCCATTGCCTCAGGATGGTAAGTATTGAACAGTTAGCAGTGAGACACTTGGAAAAAAATGATCAACCAGCCACCTTGCTGTTGGAGAGATAACATTGTAATCAAGAAATGTGTGTTTTTGTTTTATTTTCCCCCCCAGTGTTTCAGCGTATTCAACTTCTTTGACCTCGGCGATCGCCTACACCGTATACATCCCACCTCTTCAGCTGTGCCAAAGAGGATAGAGACCATGGAGGATTTTGTGAGAGAGGAGCACCTCGTGACTCTAAATTTGCTACCCTGGTAGGTTTTACAAGTCTGGAGGAAAGCCGAGCATAACGCAGTACTGTACAACCAAACACTTTGAAGTGTCAGTGAACTATATCATGGATTTATTTCAACAGGTTCTGCAGATTTCCAGAATTGGAGGAAGCACACCAAGGACTTTGTCTACAAATTTCTTGATAGGTATGTATCAACACACGCTCACCCACCCACTAACCATCTGAACTAAATATTTTACTTGCAAGTTCAGTATTTAGTTTTGTAAACTAGATATTTAGCTATCAAATTAAATATTTAATTTAGAACGACGTGTATTAATAACATGGTTGAAATATGACTGGAAAATTTTGTTTTCTCTAAACTAAAATATTGCTGTTGATTTTTGTAACTTTGCTAATGGCACCTCATAGATATGAAAATGTTTGGCAACTCGAGTGCGTTTTGCAGCAATTTTTTAACTGATGTGCTCAAATTTGGCAGCACGACGTCTCAGTGGTTAGCACTATTGTCTCACATCAAGAAGGTCCTGGGTTCAATCCCCGGTTGGACCTGGAGTGTTTCTGTGTGGAGTTTGCATGTTCTTCTCGTGCTTGCGTGGGTTTTATCCGAGTACTCCGGTTTCCTCCAACAGATCCAAAACATGCATGTTCGGCCTTCAGGTCCAGGCCTCCCTTGAAAAAGAGATCTGTGATCTCTATGGGATTTGCCTGCTTAAATAAAGGTTAATAAATAATAATGTGTGTTAGTGTGTTAACTAGTGTTATAAGTGATTGGCAAAAACAAAAATTCAAAGCCACCTATCAACATATGATTGTACAGCCACACTTCCAGGCTGTCATATTGTTAAGTTTGCAGATGATACAGCGGTGGTGGGATGCATCACAAACAATGATGAGTCCAGCTACAGACAGGAGGTGGAACATCTGGAGAGCTGGTGCAAAGAGAATAATCTTCACATGAATGTGAAGAAGACAAAGGAGATGATTGTGGACTTCAGAAGGAACAAACACACCCATGCCCCACTGAAAATAGGTGGGTCTGCAGTGGAAGTGGTCTCCAGCTACAAATACTTGGGTGTACACATGAATGATAACCTCAGCTGGAGCAACAACACCACCAGCCTGATCAAGAAAGGTCATCAGAGACTCTACTTCCTCAGACGGCTGAGACGAGCTGGTCTGAGCAGCCCAGTCCTCACCTCCTTCTACAGGTGTGCAGTGGAGAGCATCCTGTGCTCCAGCATCAACGTGTGGCATGGAGGCTGCACAGTTGAAGAGAGGAAAGCTCTACAGAGAGTGGTGAAGGCTGCACAGAAGTCTGTTGGAGTCAGTCTCCCCACCATCACAGACATTTACACCTCCAGATGCAGGAAAAGAGCCACCTGCATCATGAAAGACCTCACTCATCCAGCACACTCACTCTTTGCCCCACTCCCCTCAGGACGGAGGTTGAGGAGCATCAAGTGTAGAACCACTAGACTGAGGAACAGCTTCTACCCTGAGGCTGTTAGACTCATGAATAAATAAAATAAAAATAAACACTGCAAAATATCACATCATGCTGATGCTGATCTGTTTTCTTGTTGCTGTGTTCATCTGTGTTCATCTGTGACCATCTGCTCATACAAACTCATGTTCGTGCTGCTGTTTATTCCCACTATATTAGGCTTAGTGTATTACTAGTTGATGTTTTTCTTAGTTAATTCTAGATGTTATTACTGTTTTTCTCTTGCATTTGTTGTTGAGATGTAACTGGGACCCCGTGTACATAATCTCGTTTTCATCACATGTACCACATGCGGTGCAAATGACAATAAAGACTCTCTGACTCTGACTCTCTGACTCTGACATTTGCTGGGATGGATGTTTTTATTTATTTATTTATTAATCAGGGAGATCCCAGCAAGACACTGTGCATTTTCCAGATTGCCTTTGCATATTGCTAATTACTTTTTGTTTTTGTTTGTTTTTTTGCAAATGCAGATGGAATCATGAATGGAGATTCTGCAGCAACAGAGGATTTTATAAGGACTCATGCTGCAGAGCATTTAAAACATGCAAAGGAGGACATGGGCTCACACTGGACAATTAACACAACTGGTAGAGCTGCTGCCTCTCAGCGAGCAGGTCCCCGGTTCAAATCCCGGTCCGGGGGCCTTTCTGGGTAGAGTTTGCATGTTCTCTCCGTGCATGCATGGGTTTTCTCCGGGTGCTCCAGTTTCCTCCAACAGTCCAAAAACATGCATGTTAGACTGATGGTGACTCTATGACCTTGGGTGTGAGTGAGACAGGTCTCTCTTGTAAATGAGTCCCTGTGGCTCAACGAGGCTAGCCTGTATAAATAAAGGTTGAATGAAAAAATGTGCCACAAAGAAGTGGAGGTGGGGCTTTCACACTGGACATTTAATGCACCACGAAGAAGTGGACACTGGACATTTAATGCACCACAAAGAAATGGACACTGGACATTTAATGCACCACAAAGAGGTGGAGGACATAGGGTCACACAGGACATTTAAAACGTGCCACATAGAAGTGGAGGATACGGGCTCACACAGAACTGAGGAACACATTTTTGGGGGGGAGATGCAAATAGGTGCTGGGCATAAAATTAGAATATTGTGAAAAAGTTATTTATTTCAGTAATTCCATTCAAAAAGTAAAACTTCTATACAGTATTACTGTATATTCATTCACACAGACTGATATATTTAAAAATAATCTTAATGCTGATGATTATAACTGACAACTAATGAAAACTCCAAATTCATTATAAGTAAATTACATTACTTGAGATCAATTAAAAAATGATTTTTATAGATGTTGGCCAACTGAAAAGTATTAACATGGTAGCATGGTCCTTAGCCCCAACTATTGAAAGATGTACATATTGTACATTTCATGTTCATACATCTCAGTTGGCCAACATTTATAAAAATACTTTATTTTTATTGAGCTCAAGTAGTAGTCTAATTTTCTGAGATACTGAATTTAGGGTTGTCATTGGTTGTCAGTTTTAATCAACATTAAAATAAATAAACATTTGAAATATATCAGTCTGTGTGTAATGAATGTTTCACTTTTTGAATGGAATTCCTGAAATAAAACAACTTATTTAAAATATTATGACCAGCACACTTTGTACAGATTATTTTTGTGGTGAGGGGACTGTAATTGTATACAGCTTTTTTATTTATCTTGTTCCTGCCTGCTATATCAAAAAGAAAAATGAAGGCATGTTAAAAAAAAATTGTTAAGTACAGACCAAAAATGAAGGCATGTTAAAAAATTATTATTGTTTATGTTAAGTACGGCCAAAGAATGAAGGCATTTAAAAAAAAAAAATTATGTGAAGTACAGACCCAAGTGAGCTGTGTACTTTTATAGATTTGTTTGTGTATTTTGTGTTGCCACCAGTTGATAAGTTCCGTAATGTAAAGCTTTTTTTTAAAGTTACCAAAGGTGGAATTCTCAATTTTATGTGTTATGCTGTTCCTTTAAATTGTGTCAAATAAACAGGATAAAGGTAAAATTTATGGAGTGTTTTGTAAAACTTAATCCAACTGTTTGTAGGATTTTAAAGCTGCGGATGGTCAAATGTATTTCCCTAGATTTGTTTGCCTCAACGCAATTTTAAAATAGATGCATTATACTTTTTATATGCATAGCATGAACAAGCAGCATGTAAAGTGACTAAAATAATTTATATATAATAGCCTAATTAGAATAAGCTAAATACAGTAAGTTATTGACGTCAGATAGACGTCTACCTTTTAGACGTCAGGAATATAGACGTCTAATGTAGACGCCTTTTAGACGTCAGGAATATAGACGTCTGTTGGACGTCGGAAAAAAGACGTCTTTTAGACGTCGGGGAAAAGACGTCGGAGAAAAGACGTCATCTGGCGTAACGTTTTCGACCTTCCAGGGACCTGATTTCGACGTCCAGAAATGACCTGAAAAAGACGTCGTATAGACGTCACCTTGCTCAGTGGGCTCCCTGAAACGGTTCAACATGTCTTTATGGAATGTCCAGGGTATGAAACAGAAAGAATGCATATCTAAAAATGAATGAATATTAAATTCACGAGGGATGTTTTTAGTAGTGATATCAGTAAAGTTAAAGATCTAATTATTATTCTCTTGAAAAATACAAACTTAATAGAGAGAATTTAGTCGAGTTATTAAATTAATTTTATAGAATTATTATTTTTTCCTGTTTATCTCCTGTCCCCACTCCAGCTCAGTAGGTGGCGGTAATGCACATTACAGTTGGTCTGCCAATCGCCATAAAACAAAACAAGAAGAAGAAGGGGGGGGGGCTCACATATCTATGGCTCATTAGTTCCCATCCGTACTGATGCTACAAAGCTGTGAGTGCTTGTTAGACACTATTCAACACTAGAATGACTATAGCACATTAATAGACTTGTTATTTTGGTTATGACGGGTGTACAATAATTTCCCTCAAAATACGATAATTTTATGTCTCTAGTACGATAATCCTACATTTCTCACCTGGCAACACTGATCATTAGTTGGATGCAGTATTTTTTATTTTTGTACATTTTTCATTTGTAACTTTTCCTATTAAACTTTTTTTCTCAAGTGGTGTCTTTGAACATTAAATTTCCTAAACATATTTTACAATGTTAAGTGTGTATAGTGTTTGTTTAAATCCATACTGGAAGTTAAAAAAAATGTCCATTTGCATTTGATCTTTAATGAATCCTAAGATTGCAGCACAATGATGCAGTAAACATCAAGATCAACAATGAAAAGATCGAGCCAGTCCAAGATTTCATCTTCCTGGGAGGCAAAATTGACAGAAACGGCGAATCCGGACCAGAGATCAAAAGGCGGATTGCACTCGGCCGGGCCGCAATGCAAGGAATGGACAAAGTCTGGAAGAGCAAGGACGTGAGCATTGCGACAAAAACGAGACTCGTCAATGCCATTGTCTTTCCCATAGCAACATATGGATGTGAAAGTTGGACAATCAGGAAAGCGGAAAGAAGAAAAATCGACGCTTTTGAACTCTGGTGTTGGAGAAGACTACTGCGCATACCCTGGACATCGTGGACAACAAACAAGATGGTCCTGGACCGTATTGAGCCGAAAATGTCGCTTGAGGGCAAAATTGTCAAACAGCAACTGTCCTTTTTCGGCCACGTTATGCGCGCAAATTCACTGGAGCCTTCGATGATGCTGGGCAAAGAGGACGGCCAAGAATACGCTGGCTTGATACAATCACATCGGCCACCAGCAAGACGATCGCAGAACTCAAAGTAATCATCGAGGACAGGAACGCGTGGAGAGGACTGATCCATAAAGTGGCCGAAAGTCGACTTCGACTAAATGGCTAATCATCAAGAAAAGATTACCAGAATCTGCTCAACTGTTATTACGTTACACATTTTTGAACCGCAGCACTTTCAAACAAGGTTCCTGTAAAAGTCAAGGTTGAAGGTCGGCCCCATGTTGAGGCTCTGCTTGCTGCTGAGGGCAAACCTGAAGCTGACCCCTGCCTGCAGACGCACAACCTACAGCTAGATGTTGCTGCTTGTTCTGCTGAAGTCCAGGAAGAAGCATCAGCACGCAGTCAAACCCCAGAGGTCATTAACACCACACTGCTCGAAAACTCTGATGTAGATCTGTCTGCCGACTCTCAAGAACCAGTGGATGATATTGATTTGAACCTTTGTGATGCCTTGGAGTCCCTGGTGACACCATCCAGATGCAGTGATGAAGACCAGGAGAGTGGTGGTGATGATGCAGAAGGCAAACCAGAGGAGTGTGTGAAGGTGAAAAATGAAAGGATTAAGGCAGAAGAAGTAAAGACTGAAGAGAAGCAGGAAGTGGAGGAGCTGGACAGTGGCGACGATGTGAAGACACCAGAAATGAAAGAAGCGTTGGTTATTAAATACAGCGTGAAGACCACTCCATACTTACAAAGTGTCAGGAAAACAATGGAGGACGAGGTCAACGTGAGCACATCGAAGAAAAAGAGCAACATCAAAGACCTGAAGTTCCTGTCGCCTCCAGCGCCAATCCTCTTGCCTGCCGTCCATGCTCGTCGATCACGACCCCTGTGTGTCGTCGCTGGCTGAACTGGTGCTGCTGGATGACGACGCAAACGCGTATATTTACAGAAAAAACACTGCCCTCCTGCAGGAGCTGCCTGACCAGGACAGACTGTGACAACGTCTGGTCTGCTCAAACATGAGGCCTTCAAGAGACTTGGAAAAAATATTTTTACGAACATGAATGTACTGTACGTTTTCTTTAAGTTCCTGCACTGAAGGTGAATATGTAAATGTTAGACCTAACAATATAACAATAGCAATAGCAACTTCACTCTTAATTTATGCTTTGAAGTTCTATTAAAATAGCTTAAGGGAGCACTAGCACCACCAGGTGGTAAGAAGAGTTGGATTCTGGACCCCACCTACAGAACGGGTACAGAAGTGTAAATGGAAACACAACCACACACGAGCTGACCCGAGCTGAACTGAACCGGACCGTAACAGTGGAAAAGGGGCATAGGTGTCTCTTTCAGAAAAGAGAGTTGATTAGCAGAGAGATTTAATTATCATAGTCAGAATGGAACCAGGGGTGGTCAGGATGTAGACTCATCCTGACTTGGGAGATTAACACACACAAAAGAAGTGGGTAGGAGACACAGTGACTCTGAGGACGTTCTGTGTCTTTGAGGGACACTTTTGTCTCTGATAAGGCCTTGGTTGGATGGACGCTACATAATTTATTTAATAAAGCTACAGGTAGTCTTGGACTTACGACATTTCGCGGTTACGTCACGCATCTTTCATTAAAAAATATATATATATATATTATTTTTTGTTGAACATTTTTATTTTGAAAGTCGAGTTCCGAGTTCCTTCCGGTTTTGACAGCAGTAGCTTGACGGCAGAAACAGTGGAAAAACACAGAAAGACCCGCTCTGGACGGAGCCTCACGGCAGAATCAGCAAAGCAGTGGACAGTACAGGTGGAGATTAAACGCTCTGGACAGAGGTTGACGGCAGTTTTACCACAGAATACAGCAGATGAACCGAACTGACGGCGGTTTTACATCGTAAACAAATATTGGATGGACAGATTGAGGTAGACCACCGTACAGCAAGCTACAGTAGTTAGCCAGCTAGCTCCCTTTATGTGAATGGAGCCTGCTAGGTAGGAGGGAGACAATTCAACTTGCTCCTTCATATTTAAAAAACTGTGTTAGGATAGGCTAAGTGCTTGGTAACTGTACAGTACTGTAAATGGTTTATTTATTTCAAATTATTATATATTTTTTAGTATAGTGGGAGTGGTGGCGCAGAGGTTAAGAATATTAACCTTGTGATCGGAAGGTCGCCGGTTCAAGCCCCGGTACCGACAACATCAAAGATTTGGGTGGGATAAGTGAAGCGGTCACACTTGTCTCCACCCTCATCTGCCCCACTCTGGGCCCTTGAGCAAGGCCCTTAACCCTCACCATCTGCTCCCCCGGGAACCCTAGATATCAGTTCTCTGCTCCACACAGAGGGCTGTGGTTGCTCGGTGGTCTGTGGTTGTGTCAGGAAGGGCATCCGGCGTAAAATACAACTGCCAAATCTGACCCCTAACGCAGGGAAAAAGCCGAAAGAAGAAAAAAAATATATATATATTTTTTAGTATGTTCCGACTTACGTCGAAATTCGCTTTACGACGACGCGTAGGAACGGAACTCTGCCGTAAGTCGAGGACTACCTGTATATGGTTAGTTTTATTAAAACTAGGGATGGGAAGAATGAAACGCCAAAGCCATCCAGAAAAGACATGTTCACGTTGGACAATGGCACGGACGACCCAATAGATGAACTTGGATTTGACCGAGATCAAAACGATCCCAAGAAAAACAAGACTCCTTTTTTGTCTTCAAAGGAAAAAGGCGAGACCCTTCAGAGACCTCAAACCAGAATCAGTGACATTCTGGAGAGTTTCACTTCAGCACGTCTTCTGGAGAGACCCTCCACGGCTGAGAGGTCCCAAGAGAAGAACTCAAGTGTGAAAGAGACGCTATTAGACGATGGCTTAACCTTCTGGTCGTATCAGCCCACAATGGGGTCCGCTTCTGAGGGTCACCAGTCCCGCCGCCAGTCTGTCAGATTCTCCACAGAGGATGTCAGCCTCTCCACTTTAGAGAAGAAACCAAAACCCACCACCCCCACTCCCAGTCGGCACCGCAACTCGGCCGACTGGCTCGGCCTCAAAACAAATGACAAATCTGAATATTTGGGAGGTCCCAAAGAGGTGAAAGCATCAGCTGAAGCTCCAAAGGTCCTCTCCTCGTCTGCGCTAGAGAGAAAACCTTCTTTAACTGGGAGTCAGTCCACTTCTCTTGGGAAAACGGCAGCGGACGTCCAACCTGAGTCCGAACAGAGCAAATCAGAGGCTCCTAAAAACCAGAGGAGGGTGATGAAGAGGAGGATGATTGGTTAGCAGAGGCACTAAGCAGGAAGAAGGCTCTGTCGGTGTCAAACACGGAGACAAAAATGTCTACACTGGAGGACTCGTTGGGGGTTGATTCAGTTATTAGTAACCAAGTCACATCTAACACTCCAAGAGACAAAGAAGACACACTTCCATTCATCAAAGAGCCACGTCCTGCAGCTCATTCCACTCCAGTCAGAGAGGAGCGGCCCAGTGAAGTCCCACAACAACAGCAAACTCCAAGCTCATCAGCTGCAGCCCCGAAACAGGTGTCCCTGCCAGCAGACAGTCTGCAGCAGCAGATGATGCTGACTCAGTTGCTGGGCCAAGTGGGGGTTGTTGATGCAGGGGTCCTGCAGAACCTTAAAGAGCAACAACATGGAGGTCAGCAGCTTTTACAGACACGGATTATCCAGTTGGAGGGACAGGTAAAGATGCTGCAGCTAGAGCGAGACCAAAGCCCAATGATGTTAGAGAATATCCAACAACGGCATGGGCAGGAAGTGGAGCTCCTAGAGAGCACACAGAAGACTCGTGTGAAGCTGCTGGAGGAGTCGGCAGCCCAGCGAGAGACACGAGCACGGCTCGAGTGTGAGGAGCTGATGGAACGACTAGCCGCGTTAACACTATCGGCTGAGCAGGAGCGCTCCGAGCTGCAGGCTCAGCACCATCGAAAGCTGGCTCAAGCTCAGCAGGACCGAGACCGCGAGGTGGAGGCTCCGAGACCTCCAGAGGAAGTCCATCCTGGAGATGAAAACAGACCACGAGGATCAGCTTCAGAGACTGAAGAGGCTAAAGGACGATGAGATAGATGCTGTTACAAGTGCGCGGCACAGAGATGAGCAGCTTCGAACGTTGCAGGACCGACTGACCCAGCAGCAGAAAGCCATGGCAGAGGAAATGATCTCCAAGATGGACACTCAGCTCAGTGAGCAGCAACGGCAGCTTGAGAAGGAACGCTGGAAGGTGACGTCAGAGCAGGACAAAGCAGAGTCGGCCCAGAGGAGCTTGGAGGAAGAGCGGCACGTCTTCACCACACAGATCAGCATGGAAAAAGAGGAGCTGGAGCGAGCCAAGAGCGCACTGCTGGAAGAACAGAAGTCTGTGATGCAGCGTTGTGCAGAGGAGAGGAGGAGGCTGGCAGCTGAGTGGGTCCACTTCCACACGCAGGAGAAGCAGAGGCAAGAGAGAGCTGAACGGGAGGTCAGCAGCCTCATCGACAGGAGAGAGGGCTCCATCATCAGTCTGGCACAGGAACCAGCTGACCTGAAGCTTCGTACAGCAGAACTGAAACAAAAGGAGGAGAGTGGGATGCAGGAGAAAGAAACTCTGTACAGACTGAGAGAAGAGCTGGACAGAGAGAAGGAGAGAATCAGCAGCACCGCTCTGAGTCTGAAAACACAGGCCCAGGAATTCGAGGCCTTAAGCAAGGTCGCCATAGAGAGGTACGAAGCAGGAGAGCTGCAGGAGGCAAAACGTGTGGAGGCCGAGCACAAAGCCCGGCTGAGAAACATTCACTCTCAAACGGAGCACCTGAGGCAGCTGGAACAGCGCACACTAAAGGAACGTATGAGGTTAAATCATCTGCAGAACGACACAGAAATAAGACAAACCTGGGCTGCGGCTATGGTGCAGGGGTTAAGAGCGCGGCCCATGTTTGAGGCTAGTCCTCGCTGTGGTGTCGCGGGTTCACATCCCGGTCCCGACGACCTTTCCACAATGTCTCCCCCTTTCTTGCCCTGTTTCCTCTACAACAACGGTCGCTGCGGTCACAGAACAGTAATCTCCTTCACATTCCGAGAACCAAATTAAGGACCATGGGAGACCGGGCTTTCAGTGTGGCTGCCCCCCGCCTGTGGAACTCTCTTCCTGACTGTCTGAGAGCCCCACAGTCTGTGGTTGACTTTAAGAGCGGCTTGAAGACCTTTCTTTTCAACCGAGCATACTCTACCTCCTCATGATTCTACTTTTGATCTTAGCTGATACTGTTATTGATTTTAACTGTTTTATTATTTGTTTTATTGACATTTAATTCTGTTGCACCTTGTAGCACTTTGAGATTTTCATTAATGAAAAGTGCGTTATAAATTGAATTCATTATTATTATTATTATTATTATTATTATTATTATTATTATTATTATTATTAACAAAAATGGGCCACTAGAGCCGAAAAAACGCCAAAAAAAAGAAAAAAAGAAATAAGACAAACCTATCTCACCTGTACCTAAAATTATTCCAGCTATTTTACCAGATTCAGCTTCAGTGTTACCTAGACTTGAGCTGACATCACAGAACATCCTCCCCTCTGGTGCTATGGCAAACTATAAATCACTGACTCTGGAGGCAAGTCTGGCCCTGTGGAAGTACAGTACATTGCAGAAAAGGACCGGGAATTTCTCGAAGAGGAGCAGATGTTTCTAGAGAACCTGAAGAAAAACTCCTAGATTGAATACTGTACAGACTAAGAATAAAAAAATTACAAATAAAAAAAAACTAGGGATGCACCGATCCCCCCCTTTTTTATTTTATTTTTTTATCAGATCACGATACCTAAATCTGGATGTCGACCGATACTATTCCAATAAAATCATCATTATTGATTTTATATGAGGTTGTAATAATCTCCTCGCTATAGGCAAGTACAATTTGTACAAACATAAGCATGCATGTCCAAAAATGCAACTTGAGGTAAGTTTTAATGTTGGATAAGTTTCAAAGTTAGAATTAAATCCTGCTAACACAAAGCATGTTTTTAATCCTAGCTTTAAAGTCAGAGTCAGTCAGTCATAGAGTTTTACTGTCATACACACCACATGGGGTGGAATGACATTATGTACACAGGGTCCCAGTTACATCCCACAACAAAATGTAAAAGAAAAACAGTATAAGGTCTAAGATATGAACTAAGAAAAACATCAACTAAATATACACTAAGCACTAATAGCATAAAAACAATATGCTGAAGTGGATATTAAAGAAGTGGATATAAAGTGATTAATGGCTTCAAACATCTGCTAAGTTTATGGCAAAAACCAACACAGACATGTTCCTGATTTTAGTATTTTACATCGCTTTATAATGTAGCTGTTTTGTTTCGTTTATTTGTTTATTTATTTAATTTAAATTATTTTATTTTTCCAGTTCATATACTTTTTTATGATTGTCTACTGTTGTACTAATATGTCCTGGAGGGTAAATGTAAACTATATATTGGCTGCAAATATTAAATCAAGCAGCGAAGCAGGCAGTCTGATTTCAGTCAGCTGCACTCAGTCTGCTCCTCCTCCGAGACGGGCAGACTGAGCGCAGCTGACGGATATTAGACAGCCTGCTTCGGACTAAACGAGAGGAACACACCGCTGAAGCCAGGGAGCTCGAACGTCCAAAGTAAAACTAACTTTACAACAGTGCCTGGTTAAACAATCCTTGTGCTCTTTAATGTGGTGCTTTTTCAGATGTTTATTAAGTTTGATGTATTGTAGGTCACAACGGAGCTTTCTTCTCTTGGTACAGCGGCTCTGCAGACATTGCACGTTGCTGTCTTGTGGTGTTTAGTGTAAAATACTTCCACACAGCGGACATGTTGAGATGAAAAGTTGGTTAGCCACAGTGCTGCTCTCAGTCCTCATGTATTTACTCACATTTTAGCTGGCTTCAAACTATGAAATGAATTTCCTTCAGAAAATCCATTCCATAGTTTGATTCCCTGCCTTGCAGAGCAGCCGGCAGGGAATCACATGTGGAGATGTTTCAGCAGACATAGACATTCATCATGGATCGGAAATCTCTGCAGATTGTATCAGAAAAATCCGATGGGTAAATTATGCTGGTATAGGAGGCCGAGGCCAATACTGATCAGCCCCATCCTTAATTAAAACACAATTAGTTCATCTGCATGAGAAATCTGTTAATTAACCAAGTAACTAACTGATTAAATAACAATTCTCTCAGGAATTACATGAATAACATTTCATGAGATCTGACTGTTTGAAAAAAACAATTTGATTGGTTGGTTGGTTCTCTCCACATATTGCACAACCACTGCACCAGTATTTTAGAACCAACATCTATAGTCCAAATTATAATCCAAGGTTTAATTACCGTGTTCGTCTGTCTTTAACACGCTCCCATGTAAAATACGCTTTGACCAATTATTGCCAATAATTAGAAAAAATCCGTAAATAATACGCTTCGGTGTTTACCACGCATCTATTATGCATCACCGCTACGCGTCAGCACATCATTTGTCCTGCTTAAAATGGCGGCCGCAGAAGCGAGCGAGCACCGATAGACTTCACAAGAAAACACGGTAAAAACAATTGTTTCTTTGCGAGAAAAAATATATTTCTTAGCTGACATAATAGCACAAGGGTTCCTGAGCTTAACCAATTCACGAAATGTTCAAATCAGCTGGATTTTTAAAAAGTAGTTTGCCGATTTGCATGCAGGCGGTTGGGACGCTTTATTTCTTTTAATTTAGCTAAATAAACGCTTAAAAATATATATTTCTTTGCTGACATAATAGCACAAGGGTTCCTGAGCTTAACCAATTGGATTTAAAAATCTGCGGTGTGGTTTATGATTATCTTGCTAACAAAAACAGCGAACCGCACAGCTAAATGCAGCTACATCCAGAGCAGGGGGCGGGCAGCGACAGAGTCAGTCCGACCAGAGAAGGCTTTTTTCGGACACATGAGCTAGAAACGGTCTGGAAGTATCTTCCTAGCTGACAAAATTGGTACTGCACCATTTATTGCCCAAAATGAAAAACGGCGAATCAGAGCCAAAAATGGGTCTAAAGATATGGGAAAAAATCCATAAATAATACGCTTCGGTGTATAATACGCAGGACATTCAAAAGAGCAAAAAAACTGCGTGTTATAGACCGACGAATACGGTAGTTGTTTTTAAAGTATTCTTGAGAAATTAGGAGCAAATCATAGATTAGGAACTTGATCAAAAATTGTTACAGAATATATTTTACAAAATCAAAATTAATTTTATTTGGGTGTTAAAACACCAGTTGCATCTCATGGCCTATAATAATTATTTTAATATTTTCTGATAGAATGGTTCCACTCCTGTGTGGACTCTCATGTGTCTGTTTAAAATTGCCTTATGACTAAATCTTTGTCCACAAAGTTCACAAGGAAATGGCTTGTCTCCTGTGTGGACTCTCATGTGTCTGTTTACACCTGCCTTATGACTAAATCTTTGTCCACAAAGTTCACAGGGAAATGGCTTGTCTCCTGTGTGAACTCTCATGTGTCTGTTTACACCTGTGTGAAGGGGGCGTACACGGCGAAGCCACGCCCACCGATCGGGGCTTCCGACCATCGCTCCCTGCTATTGGTCCCTAGACAGCTACCCCCACTCCGACGTTCGATGCCAGAACAAAGAGTGATAACATCGTGGCGCCAAGATAGTTCCCCCATGCTGAGGGACTGCTTTGAAAACACAAACTGGTCTGTCTTCAAAGAGGCAGCTACGAATGGAAATTCAATTGACC
>JBBPBX010088083.1:0-14570 GCA_038048925.1 Garcialebias charrua
GCTCTCTTTTGCGTGTGCTGGTTAAAAATCGGGCAGCTGCGTTCTGAACCAGTTGTAATCGTGCAATGGTGGCTTGACTGACGCCAAACAGAAGTGAATTGCAGTAATCAAGCCTAGATGTAATGAATGCGTGAATCACTGTCTCCAGGTTGTTTTTGGATAATATGGGCTTCAGCTTAGACAGACGCCTCAGCTGGAAAAAACAGGATTTGACGATCATGTTTACATGACTGTTGAGTTTCATGGAAGGATCCATTATCACTCCCAGATTTTTGACTTTTTGACCACCCTGACTGGATCTGAACATCTTAAAACAGCTTGCTCCTCTTCCTGACAACAAGGAACACTAACTCCATCGCACATGTCCTAAAATCAGGTTTAAACCATGAACTCTGAATCAAAGCTCACTTTTTCAAGGTCAAGGTCTTTTTTTTTCAAGGAACAAGGTTTTCAGATTTATTTCGGTGTTGAATCCGAGTGTAATTTAAGAAAATGTCCCTCACTTCAGCTACTGTTTGTTCTTCACTGCTCTGTATAAGTTATGTAATTTTATAAATTATTGTTTGGTTACATGGAAATAAAAAATAAAAATAAGTTCTATTTTAATGAATTTAATTTGTAGTGCATTCTGCTGGGTAACCACAGGGTGGCGCCAAGTTCCTCATAATTCAGCTGAAATACAGCCAACGTTAGCTGCATCTTTCTGCAGGTTCAGGGGAATAAATGGAGTGTAATAACAAAACATTTGTTTTTTTAATAGTTGAACAAAATGAAAACTATTTAAAGACATTTATCTGATGTTAGAGACTGAAATGAAGTAATTTACCGGTACTCTAGAAAAATGTGTAAAATCTCAAGAGTCGGCTGCTATTTTCTGCCCAAAAAACAAACAAACTGCAGATATGTTGACACTAAAACATTTTGTATCGATATGAGTCGACAGGATGGACGAATTTATGATGAAGGAAACGTTAAAGCTTATCTTTGTGGTCACCATGGTAACCACAGCCGCAGAGTCTTCCGGTCGACTCGTCACATTTTAGTTTTGTTTCTGTGGGGGTTTGTGTTGGAGGTACAACATTTTAAGAGTTTAAAGAGAAAACTGAGCGGAGGTACGATGGAAATCAGTGTGTGACCTCTGACCTCTGACCTACAGCAGAAGAAGAAAGAAACGCCAACGACCCGGTGGAGAAACTGAAGAAGAAGAGTAAAGGTTGTGGAAATAAGAAGCTGAGGTGTTAGTATGTCAGAACCGGATCATTTGCAACTCCTCCAAGTCAAAATCTATTTAAAAGATAAAAAGTGACGTGTTTTAACTCAATGACGGTTCTGCTGGACTCAGTTTATCTAAATGACTAATATGTTAAATGAAACAGCTGATGTCTGTTTACGTCTTTGACTCTTCAGAAACTTTTGGTTTTACCCGGCAGCGTCTCTCTCTGCTCATCTGAGGGTCAGAAGCTGAAGAGTTGATCCTCTGGTCTTTGTTTCCATTTTCATTTGTGTTTTACAAAGCAACACTCCAAAAATAAATAAATAAATAAAACCAGGAAATGTGAAACAAGCAGAAAAGAATGACAGAAGGTGACATCTGTCTTAAATTGTCTTCATGAGGCTCCCTCTTTTATGAACTGTTTGATTATTAAACACATTTTATTAACCTTCCTGCTGCCCTTGGGTCAAAATATTTCTCCAGGCCTCCGTTTTAAAACGGAAGCCTTGTCATGTTGAGCCCAGGGCAGCAGGAGTGTTGTAATAAATAATAGATCAACCCTGAAAAGTTTATACTCAACAGGTTAGCAGTTCGACCCAGAAGACTCGGTGAACCCTCCTGCTGCCATTAGGTCAAAATAACCCAAGATCTCACTGTTAAAACTGAGGCCTTGAATCATTTTGACCCCATTCATTCAACCTTTATTTCGTCAGGTTAATCTCATTGAGCCTCGAGGACTCATTTACAAGAGAGACCTGCTACAAACTAAAGAATGATGACAACAATAGATTTCCTTAAACAATCAACACTAGACAAACATAAGAGAGAAATACAGATTTTTTTAAACAAATTAAAACAAAATATTAAAGTATCAAAACATTATAAGGTAGATGTAGAAAATCAGTAACAGGAACATATCTGCATTGGTTTTTGCCAGGATTCCAACAGATTCTTAAAACCATTTAGAGAGGTCAAGGCCGAGAGCTTTAAGTCTTTTTGTAAGATATTCCAGGAAACAGGAGCAGAGTAGGAGAAGGCCCTTTTTCCAAGTTCAGTCCTCACTGACGGAACACTGCAGGTAATCATGTCCTGAGAGCGCACACTGTAGCTGCACTCACACAAAGACATGTAGGAGGAGATGTATGAAGGCAGCAGACCAAGAAGTGATTTAAAGATGAAAATGTACCAGTGGAAGAGTCTGCGTGAAGTTAATGATGTCCAGTTAACCAGTGAATACAGGGTGCAGTGGTGGGTATGATAATCACAGCCAGTTATGAATCTTAATCTTAGTGCACCATGATAGACAGCATCCAACATCCACAGGGTGCTTGTAGGAGCATTCATGTAGATAATGTCACCGTAATCAATGGAGGGAAGGAAAGTCACAGATACAAGGCGTTTCCTAACATTCAGTGTTAGACATGATCTGTTTCTGAAAAAGAAACCCAGTTTAACTTTCAGTTTCTTCACTAGGTTTTCCACGTGGAGTTTAAAAGAGAGATGTGAATCAACCAGGATACCCAAATATTTATAGGAATCAACAAACTCAATAGGGACACCATTTGAGGATAAAATCAGAGGAAGATCTGCTGGGACCGACTTCCTACTTGAAAAAAAACATCCCTTTGGTTTTATCAGCATTTAGGACAAGTTTGAGACTGAACAAATCTGACTGGATGATGTCAAAAGCAGATTGCAGAAACTGAAAAGCCTTAGCTACTGTTTTAGCTTGGCAATAAACAACTGTGTCATCAGCATAGAAATGTAAGGATGCATCAGGGATGCTCTGACCTACATTAGCTATGTAGATTGTAAAGAGGGTTTGTCCTAAGACTGAGCCTTGTGGTACACCATTTTTAACTGTTAGATAACTGGAAGTCCCTCGGGGGGTTCTGTGGGGGGTACTCCGGGAGTATGGGGTACCAGGCCCATTGATATGGGCTGTTAGGTCCCTGTACGACCGGTGTCAGAGCTTGGTCCGCATTGCCGGCAGTAAGTCAGGCTCGTTTCCAGTGAGAGTTGGACTCCGCCAAGGTTGCCCTTTGTCACCGATTCTGTTCATAACTTTTATGGACAGAATTTCTAGGCGCAGCCAAGGTGTTGAGAGGATCCGTTTTGGTGGCCTTAGAATCGCTTCTCTGTTTTTTGCAGATGATGTGGTCCTATTGGCTTCATCAGATCGTGATTTACAACTTTCACTGGAGCGGTTTGCAGCCGAGTGTGATGCGGCCGGGATGAGGATCAGTTCCTCCAAATCCGAGGCCATGGTCTTGAGCCGGAAAAGGGTAGCATGCCCTCTCCGGGTCGGGGATGAGGTCCTGCCCCAAGTGGAGGAGTTTAAGTATCTCGGGGTCTTGTTCACGAATGAGGGAAAACTGGAGCGTGAGATCGATAGGCGGATAGGTGCAGCATCCGCAGTGAAGCGGGCGCTGTACCGGTCTGTCGTGGTGAAGAGAGAGCTGAGTCAAAAGGCAAAGCTCTCAATTTACCGATCGATCTACGTTCCCACCCTCATCTATGGTCATGAGCTTTGGGTTGTGACCGAAAGAACGAGATCTCGGATACAAGCGGCTGAAATGAGTTTTCTCCGCAGGGTGTCTGGACTCTCCCTTAGAGATAGGGTGAGAAGCTCAGTCATCCGGGAGGGACTCGGAGTAGAGCCGCTGCTTCTCCACATCGAGAGGAGCCAGTTGAGGTGGCTCGGGCATCTGGTTAGGATGCCTCCTGGACGCCTCCCTGGTGAGGTGTTCCGGGCATGTCCCACCGGGAGGAGACCCAGAGGAAGACCCAGGACACGCTGGAGGGACTATGTTTCTCGGCTGGCCTGGGAACGCCTTGGGATTCCCCCAGAGGAGCTGCTCCATGTGGCTGGGGAGAGGGAAGTCTGGGCCTCCCTACTTAGGCTGCTACCCCCGCGACCCGACCCCGGATAAGCGGACGAAAATGGATGGATGGATAACTGGAAGAAGTGCCGTCCGTTATGTTGAACACATTGCCTCCGATCGGAAAGATAATTAGAAAACCAACCAATGGTGTGATCTGAGAAACCAATTTCTGAGAGCTTATGACACAGGATGTTATGATCCAGTGTCAAAAGCTTTAGACAGGTCTAAGAAAATTGCAGCACAATAATCTTTAGCATCCAATGCTTCAACAATGTCATTAAGAACCTTCAGTGAAGCAGTTGTTGTGCTGTGTTGTTTCCTGAAACCAGATTGATGGAGAGGTAAGATGTTAAATGAGTCCAGGTCATTTTTGATTTGAGAGTTTTTTGTTGTTGTTTTTTTCCTCTTCAGCTCTCGGCAGGGCTGGTCGCATCTCCTTTCGCTCCTACACCTCCCTGGTCTCCCCCACCGTGCTTCTGCATTTGTCTCGTCTATAACTCTTCAGCGCTCGCTCGAACCAATTTGGAATGGATTTATGTGCGTGGACTGTTTTCTGGGCCATTTCATCTATCGATACTATCGATAACAAAAATTTCCGCGAAGCGCACTGGCCAGGGAGAGCCAGAGCGCCCTTTCGACACGCATGCGGTGAGCTACATTACGGACTCGATGAGCAGGCTAATGTAACTGTCCGCTCATTCTGTCGGGGACGTGGAACCTCTGTGATTTATTGGGATACTGGTGGCTCCTGCCACTGAAGGCTGAGGGACCGCCGCGATCGGCGTGCTGGCGAGACTTCCTGCTCAGCAAAAATGCTTTGATCCGGGCTATAACCTTCCCAGCTGTTGTGCGGGCTGAATCGCATGGTGGTGAAGCGGCGGCTGCCGCGGACCTGTGGTGTGTGGGACTCGTTTTACAGCCGCTCGGATTCAAACAGGGCACATACGGAAGGATGTTTTTAGCTCGGAACCTGACTCGATTCGGCGATTTGGACCCAGAAGCTGCACCTGGACTAAAAGACTGCAGTAAAAAGAACACTGTGGTCTGACTGGAAAAATAAGCAACAAATCTAATCTGGCCTCTGGCCTTGGACTGAAGGCTGCCTACAAATCTCCTGAGCTGGGAGCTGAAGGGACCGCTGCCCTCCCAACCCCCCTCCCCCAAGAGGTTTCTGTGTGTGCGTTCTCGGTTGGAGCCGAGCTCTGAGACCAGCGAACTGCTCTTATCTGAACAGATACACACAGACTGTTCCTCCCGCCTGCCGTCATACTGCATCAATGTCTCGTCTGGTTGTGCTTATGCTGATAGAGTTTTTGGGACTTTATCATGGAGTGTCCTCAGGCAATCTTTGATAGATTCTTTTTTTGAATATCACAAATGATACCTATTGTGTTTTTCCTTTTTCCATATCTGTTTTGCTCTCATTCAGGATGGATGAGAGATGGCCGCGCTGACGAACATACATATGTTTTGAATATATATGTTTTGAATTGCTGCAGCTTAACATTCTCTACCCCTCCTCTGGATGACTGTGTTTACATGATCACGTTGTATTGGTTTACTGGTGCAATGTTAATAAAAAAATCTCTTATCTCTTATCTTATCTCTTAAAATGCAGAGTTTAGAGATTGGTCGATAGTTGTTCAGTGAGGTGGGGTCACCTCCCTTCAGCAAAGGAAGAACAAAGGCATTTTTTTATTTTTTTATTACATTTATTAATTTTACAATAATGAATACAACAATTGACAATATGAATTAAAAAGAAAAAAATATCAAATATAAAATGAAAAGGTAGCTGATGAAGAAAGTATCTTATGAAATCTGCTCCTTATTTATCTAATTTAAAGACCGTGTAAAGTGAATTTCAACATTTTCTTCAATAAACATTATAAATGTGATAATTGTAATCTTGTAAATGAGTAAAAAGTCTCAAAATTGTAGCTCAATTAATTTTGGAGTTATAGAGCAAACTGTGTTTAAACATATTTCTATTTCAGGATTTTTTAGGCGTGTTTTAAACGTGACCGCGTTTCGTCACGCGGTCCTCATTAGTATAGCCCAACCCCCTGCTGCTCCAGTCATATAAATGCGTTCTTCGTGGAGCCGTCACTCGCTACCGACGACCGTCTCCCTCCTGTACTCTCACTCCTTTTACGCATGGACTGCAGCTGCTCCATTGTGACATTTCTTTTTTTTTTTTTGTTGCCAAAAGTCAAGTGATCACTTGAAGCTGTCACCATTCATTCTTCCTCCTCCGAGGAGGAGGAATGAACTTGTCACGAGTGAACTAAAGTCATGTCCAACGAGGCTGCACCAGGTTCTAAATATTTCCTGGTGTGCAGGTCTGCTCTGAAGGAGAAGCACTCCCTGTTTTTAATTTATTTTTTTAAAGTTTTCATGAACATATAAACACAGAAAACCGCTGCGCAGCCCTCTGTCTTTTGCGGCTGGAGCGACCTGCACCTGTTTTCACATCCGAGCCCCCCCGCGCGTGTGTGTGTGTGTGTGAGAGCGCCGTGACTCTGCTGACACAGAGATGAGATAACTTATCAACGTGATTACTCTTTTTAATCACCAACACAGACCCCGCATGCGAGGTGACCGGCCAGAACTCAGATAAAAACAGAGCAGGTTTTCACTGCTGCTCCTTGTCTGTCTCTCGCTCAAGGCAGGAAAAGGACATGAGTGCAGTACTGCGCTGAAACCACGCCCACGTGCGACACGCCCCCAGCGTTCTAGGGCAAGGCAAAATCATGTTTTTTCATGATTTTTGAGACTTAATTTTATAAGGAAATCAATGTTTTTAATCAGTCAGATTTATATGGGTGATTAATAACACATATTTATGCCGTGTGACAAAATAAAAACACACATTTAATTTCACTTTACACAGTCTTTAAACAAAATTTTCTATAATAACAAAACAAGTAAATAACTCATTCAACCTACAATTATATATATTACTCAAAAATACATTCATGTATATTTGTTTAACAATTTAACTTTAACCAGTTTCTTAAAGACAGGGATTGATTTGGATCCTTAATTTATATCTTTAAGTTATTCCACAATCCTACTCCCTGAATTACGGTAGTTCTTCCCTTTAGACTACTGTAGTTCTAAATTGCGGTTTCACAAATACGTATTTTCTTTTGATATTGCAGCAGCCTGATCGTTTCACAAAATACATTTGGATATTTAACGGTAGTGTATTTTTATGAGCTCTATACATAAGTAACAAAATGTTATAATCCACCAAATCATAGAATTTCAGCAATTTCAACTGCTGAAATAATTCACTAGATGGGTGACAGTAATGTTTTCTTGTTATAATTCTTACAAATTTTTTCTGCAAAAAAAAAAGGCATTGTGCTGCTTTTACATGCTTTTCCCCATATATTAACACAGTAAATCAAATGTGGCATTGTCATTGAATTATACAACAGATACAATGCTTTATCGTTTAGTAGATATCTAACTATGAAATACTGCGATTTAGATATTTTTGTTTTAACTTAATTAATATGTTGTTTCCATGATAGATTATCATCAATAACAACACCCAGAAATTTTACCTCATTGACTCTGCAAATCACTGAGTCGATTAAAAATGGAATATCAGTTGACCTTTTCTATTACTAAATATCATATACATGTACTTACTTTAGTTCGTTTTTTCCAAATTTAATGATAATTTGTTTAGTCTAAACCAGTTTTGGATTTTAACAAACTCCTTCTTCAGTAAATCCAGTAATTGGTCAATATTATTTGCAGAACAAAAAAAAGTTGTGTCATCAGCGAAAAGAACACAATTTGTGACTCTAGAGTCTAGACACTTTAACCAAAGCGTTAACATACAAAATGAACAATTTCGGACCAAGTATCGAACCCTGAGGAACTCCACACGTAATAGTACAGTGATCTGATTTCACATCATACAACTGTACATATCGTTTCCTATTTTCTAAGTAACTACATATTCACTGTAAAACTAATCCTCTGATTCCGTATTTTTGTAATTTATTAAGGAGAATACTACAAAGTATGATTAACAGTATCAAACGCTTTTTAAAAATAAAATAAAAAAATACTTACACAATATTGTTTTCGGTCAACAGCAGTAATTACCGGTACTTGTGTGGTGCACCTGAAAATGTCACCACAATATTTGGTTTTCTTATGAATGTAAAGTATTTCCATGTGCAGCTGATCCTATGTTCAAATATATGTTATATTTGGTTTGCGGTTCGGCAAGTTAATATGCCTGCATTTTTATTAGGGATGGGGCAGATCCGATCCAGTATCGGTATTGGTATCCGATACCAGCCTTGTTTACATATCGGATTTTCAGAGCAGAGACTGCCATCTTTCCGATCCATGATACACTGCAGTTGTCTTCAAACTATGGAATGGATTTCCTGAACGGAGGCGTGTTTTATGAGCCCAGAGTAGTAAGACCCGCCTCACATTCAGGAAATCCATTTCCTAGTTTGCCCCTTGCAGCCAGGTAAAACGTGAGTAAACACAGAGAGGACTGGAGGACTGTGGCTAACGGCTAACCAACTTTTCATCTTGGCATCAGAGTCGGTCAGAGTTTATTGATTTTTGCATGTCCGCGAACATGTCTGCTGTGTGGATGTGTTTTACTCTTGAAGCACCGCAAAGCAAGACAGCAGCGACGTGTACGTGTCTGCAGAGCCGCGTGCGTGTCTGCAGAGCCGCTGTACAGAGAGGAGGAAGCTCCGTCGCGTCATATAATACCACAAACGTGATGAAACATTTGAAAAAGACCACAGTAAAGAGCATGACGATTGTTTAGCCCGGCGGGAGAAAGACAAACGGAGCCGACAGAAATCACTTCTGGACTCGTTTCAACAGCAAGGTAAACTTCCGCTGGACAACGTGAAAGCTAAAGGGATAACCCAGAAACTGCTAAACAACTTGTCAGGAACACTGTCAGCCAACCTGTGGGGTTTGCTGGAAAAGATTGTGACTTTGCTGGAACCCTTTGAGGAGTTAACCAGAGAAATCAGCTCAGCGAGCTCCTCTGCAGCTGATGTGATCCCAGCGTCACCATTTTAAACAGCTGCTCGCTGATAACAGTGTGGACAGTGGCATCAAAACTTTGAGAAGCAGCCTCCTCCAAGCTGTCAGCAGGTGATTCCATGACATCCAAAGTGAACCCCTGTATGCTGTTGGACAGGTGAGGCATATTTTTGAATGTCTTGTAAATGTCTCCAAAGCTCTGTGGGATTATGAAAAACAAAAGGCTGAGCTGTGGCAGCCATCTTAAACTGGATGTACTTTAAAAGTCAACCAGTCGTAGAGAGCCCTTCAGTGATTATCTCTTGAAAGTTTAATCAAAATCTGTCCAGCGGGTCATGAGATATTTTGCTAACAGACGGCACCATTGATTCCAAATAAATAACGTTATAATTTTAAAGAAAGATCTTATGCATTCTACTAGTCCCTTGAATATGCTTTGGGAATGAGTCTCAGCTACTACCACACCACATTTCATCTACATTTTTTGTCAAATTGACTGAGTTGTAGTCAATTTTGTGTTGTTTTCAGTTGGCTGTGGCAGCCATCTTAAACTGGATGTACTTTAAAAGTCAACCAGTCGTAGAGAGCCTTTCAGTGATTATCTCTTGAAAGTTTAATCAAAATCTGTCCAGCGGGTCATGAGATATTTTGCTAACAGACGACACCATTGATTCCAAATAAATAACGTTGTAATTTTAAAGAAAGATCTTATGCATTCTACTAATCCCTTGAATATGCTTTGGGAATGAGTCTCAGCTACTACCACACAAATTTTATCTAAATTTTTTGTCAAATTGACTGAGTTGTAGTCAATTTTGTGTTGTATAAGTTCAGTTAGCTGTGGCAGCCATCTTCAATTGGATGTACTTTAAAAGTCAACCAGTCGTAGAGAGCCCTTCAGTGATTATTTCTTGAAAGTTTAAACAAAATCTGTTCAGTTGTTCATAAGATATTTTGCTAACAGACAGATGCAGAATACAAACATAATTGTTGACTTTTGGAAGCATGTGATGAAAAAGAGACTGGGTGAAAGTAACTACAGTACTTAAAAGTACCGGTAGTTAGTTACACGTTTTGTGTTAGCAGAATTTGCACAGCCAAGAGAAGATTAATCTTCTCTCTAAGTACAGTGTATACAAATACTGTATATTTATGCATGCCCAAAAAGGCAACTTGAGGTAAGTTTTATTAATGTTGGATAAGTTTCTTAGTTACAATTAAATCCTGCTAACACAAAACGTGTTTTTTTATTCCTTGCTTTAAAGTGGATATTAGTGGCTGAGGCTGTAATAATTTATTACAGCCTCATAAGGCACCTGAATGGTATCGGATCGGAAAAGTATCGGTATCGATCGATACCCAGTTTTAAAGTATTGGTATCGGATCGGAAGTGAAAAATGTGGATCGGTGCATCCCTAATTTTTATAGTGTTTTTCTGAGGAGCGGTGATGACGAAGCGGAACCTTTGTTTTGGGGGGGGTGCGTTGCTTCCAGGTTGGTTTTGGGGACGGACGGCTTCACATGCTTTCTGGATCTAAACGGCGAAACAATGGTCGTCATCTTTGACTCCTAATTTTATTATTCTTCAGGTCAGTACATGGTGAAAACACATCACAACTACGATGTAAGATGTTTACCTCTTATGTGAACAGCACATATCACTGTGTGGCGGTTTCTGTGCAGTAGTTGCAAGTAAATAGTCACGTTAAATCTGGCAGGATGCCAGCTCGCGCTGGGAAGGTCTCGCGAGGGAAAGTGAATAGAAGGATTTGATATCTTACTAACTCCGGGTTTTGAGTTTCACTTTGTTTTGTTTGAATGATATTCAGACCAAGTGTGGGAACTGAGGTTAAAGGTGGAACAAGGTTAGATTCTGCATTTGTTTTGTAAGTCTTGTCATTTTATTTTTGATCGGTGTTCAGTTAAAGTCAGTGTATATTTTAATGCTTAGATCAGTAAATATACAGCTAAGTGCAGTAGAGCCTTTGATCGGTGTTCAGTTAAAGTCAGTGTACATTTTAAATGCTTATCAGTAAATATAGAGCTAGATGCAGTATTTGACATATTGTCTTCATCTAAGTGAAGGGTGAAAATGTGAAAAGGTTAATTACTGTAACACTGGTAAAAGAAGGAAACCAGGTTTGTAAATCATTAATACCGTACAGGTACACTGTAAAATATTGGTTTGTTAACAAATCCTATAAATAAACATGCTTTCTGGATCTAAACGGCGAAACAATGGTCGTCATCTTTGACTCCTAATTTTATTATTCTTCAGATGGTGTGTCATCACTGTTGCAGCAGTCCTGACACTCGGGACCTGTAACAGATTGTGGGGGCTCGTCCGGGATCAGCACGCCACACATCCATGGGCTACAGCTGATCCAATGATACCGACCACCAGGACCTCTCGTGCTACACGTTCTCAGTGCCAGGAGTGACCCAGTGTGCAGAGGTGAGGCCGGTAACCAGTGAAAAGGGTGTACCCGCCTACAGAGTGCAGCACTGTGGACTCAAGCGGCCGAGATCAGCAAGATGTCTTCCGGTGAGAGAAAACAACTTCTTTGGAGCATCAAGAAGAAGTTACACCAGCTAACAGGTAGTGAAGCCCACCTCATCGCAACTTCTCTTGGAGACGTTGAAGGACTGGACTCTAGTAAGTTGATTCAAGACGATGAAGAAAGTTGTGTTGAATATTTGACTACCTACCTGTCATGTTCAACAATCCTGGGTCGGGAGGACCAGGGTTTGCCATTATTAAAAAGACTAGAATGTATCATAGATGAGACTATGGTGAATCGTGGACAAACTACAGTGTCTTTTGAAGCTGAAGCAAGTACAAGTGTTCAGCCACAAGGCGGCGATGGCGGCGCAGACCCACAGGGACTGAGTCCAACACCACCTCACACCAGCCAATCTCGCAACCAGCAGGTAACCTGGGTATCAGTTCCACCAGCTACAGGGGACCCACTTGTCCCGACCCTCCAACCCCATCAACCTCTGTGCCCACCCCAGTGGTCTGTCCCTCATTCAGAGAACGTTCCAAGTTACACTGGTGAGAGTATGATAGCCATGAAAGATTTACCACTGCTGTCCCGTAGAGAATTCAAAGTGCATGGTGGGATGATTAGTGACACGACATCAGAAATTGGGTACAACAGCAT
Source organism: Garcialebias charrua (assembly GCA_038048925.1). Taxonomy (NCBI): domain Eukaryota; kingdom Metazoa; phylum Chordata; class Actinopteri; order Cyprinodontiformes; family Rivulidae; genus Garcialebias; species Garcialebias charrua. The sequence goes on from JBBPBX010088083.1 coordinate 12,309, forward strand.
CTGTAAACAGATAGATGAGGGTCTCAGGGAGAATCACACTCCAAATGAGGTGATTAGAGGAGTGCTACGTCTTATTAAACCAGGTAACTTCAGAGATATGTTAACAATAAAAGACGATCTCACAGTTTCTGAGCTTAAAAGTTTCCTGCAGTCTCACTTAGGTGAGAAAAGCAGCACAGAACTCTTTCAAGATTTAATGTGTGCTAAGCAGTTTGAAAATGAGACGCCTCAGCAGTTTTTATATAGAATGATTGGACTGAAACAAAAGATCCGGTTCTCACTCAGACAACCAGACTCAGTCGTTAAGTACGATATATCCACAATTCAGTGTGTCTTTCTCAACACTATTTGCCAGGGCATAGGGGAGAAGTACGACAGTGTTCGCAGAGACCTCAAGACCCTCCTGGGTGACCCCACTGTCAGTGATGAGGCACTGCTTCGCCAAGTAATAAAGACCACGGCGGAGGAAAGCGAGCGGAAGCGTCGACTTGGCCGTAGTTCTACCATCAAAGTGAGTCATGCACACACAACAAACAGTGAGTTGAAAGAGCAAACAAAGGACGACGTGAAAGTAAATCAGATTAATAATGACTTCACACTTCAAAGACTCAGCGCCCAGGTGGAAGCACTGACACAAGCTATGGAAAACCTGAAAGCAAGGACAGTTCATGTTCCAGCACCAGAGCAGAGGAGCTCAAGACCCCAACCAGAGAGAAGATCTCAAAGAGAAAGAAAGAGCTGTCAGAACTGTGCTTCTCAAGTCAACCCGAACTGTAACCACTGCTTTGTCTGCGGAGAAGAAGGGCATCGTGCTGTAGGGTGCCTGAAGAAAACTAAGCCGTCGGGAAACGGGAGACGATCAGAGCAGGGGGACCACCTCTGATCGGCAAACCTCAGCAGTCCCACCCAAAGAAAAGGTCCAAAACCACTACTGACAGAGAGATGTTAGGTGCATGCTCGCAAGGAACTGACAAAGAAACACCACGTGGTCTAGTAGCTCCCCTAGTAGGTCGCCAGTCCCTTCTGAAATGTATGATGGCAGGTTACCTGGTAACGGTGGTATTAGACACGGGGGCGGGGGTAAGTCTTATAGATCAGGCATGGCTAAATAGATACTTACCCGGACAACAGATTAGATCCTTAAGTGAACTGATGGATGATGAACTTAATGTGAAGGCAGTCACGGGGGACTCAGTACCTTATGATGGATGGGTGGAAGTTGTAGTCAACCTTGAAGGCAACAATGACCCAGGCCTATCGATACATGTACCCTTCCTTGTGAGCCGCCTTAAGATCGAGAGACCCATAGTAGGCTTTAATGCAATCCACAAGTTCATTAAAGACAATGGGGGGAACTACAAACTTATTGAGCTTATTGGTAGAGCCATGGGGACTGACATTTCTACTGTAAGCACCCTAGTAAGTTTCATCCAGGCTAAAGAACATCCTATACATGAGCCAGCTACTGTAAAAGTAGGTTTCAAAGGGGGAATAGTCTATCCTAATCAGGTGGCTTACATTAAGTGTAGAGTCCCAGACAGTATTAGCTCAACAGAGTCACTTGTGTTGTTTGAACCAGTACTAGATAATGTCCACCTTGAACAGCTTAGTGTTGGAGCGGGACTTTTACAGATAGAAAAGACAGAGAGGCCGTATAATAAAGTACAGGTGTCAAATTATTCCAGCCGGAGTGTGACACTACCTAGTTCAACAGTTTTGGGTTCTATTGAACCTACTGACCAACACAAGACCCCTTGTGAAACAGCACCAGTCTCCACCTGTATTGTTGGCTCTGTGAGCAAGTCTAGTCAAGACCAAGAGCCATCTAATACTGCCCACTGGCACCCTCCAGTGGATATTAGCCACCTAACACCAGAACAACAAAAGGAAGTAGAGCAAATGTTATTTGAGGAATCAAATGCTTTTGCCCGAGATGATGGAGACATTGGAAATATTCCGAGTTTGAACATGACCATTAACCTGACAGACGACATCCCAGTCCAACGCACATACACATCCATCCCCAAGCCATTATACAAAGAGGTGAAAGAATACATCCAGGACTTACTGGCCAAAGGCTGGATAGTCAAGTCGAAATCACCCTTTGCTGCGCCTGTAGTGTGTGTGAGGAAACGGGATGGCACGCTAAGACTTTGCATTGACTACAGACAGTTGAATCAGAAGACCGTGCCTGACCGCCACCCGCTTCCGCGCATCCGGGACCTCCTGGACACGCTGGGCGGCCACAGCTGGTTCAGCATT
>JBBPBX010088084.1:0-14570 GCA_038048925.1 Garcialebias charrua
TATATATATATGTATATATATATGTATATATATATGTATATATATATATATATATATATATATATATATATATATATATATATACAGTATATGTATATATATGTACTGTATATATATGTATATATGTATATATATATAAATATAATATATATATTATGGGCGGCCGTGGTGTGGTGGTAATGGCAGTCATCCCCCGATCGGAAGGCTGGAGGTTCGAATCCCGGTTACTCACACCATGTGTCGTTGTGTCCCTGGGCAAGACACTTAACCCCGAGTTGCTCCCGATAGGACTGGAAGGCGCCTTGCATGGCAGTCACCGCTACCGGTGTATGAATGTGTGTATGAATGGGTGGATGGTTGGTATTGTAAAGCGCTTTGGGGTCCCTCACAGGGGGCTGGAAAGCGCTATATAAATAAGCTCCATTTACCATATATATGTATATATATATATATATATATATATATATATATATATATATATATATATATATATATATATATATATATATATATATATATATATATATATATATATATAAGTCAGAGTCAGAGTCAGAGAGTCTTTATTGTCATTTGCACCGCATGTGGTACATGAGATGAAAACGAGATTATGTACACGAGGTCCCAGTTACATCCAACAACAAATGAAAGAGAAAAACAGTAATAACATCTAGAACTAACTAAGAAAAACATCAACTAGTAATACACTAAGCCTAATATAGTGGGGATAAACAGCAGCACGAACATGAGTTTGTATGAGCAGATGGTCACAGATGAACACAGATGAACACAGCAACAAGAAAACAGATCAGCATCAGCATGATGTGATATTTTGCAGTGTTTATTTTAATTTTATTTTTATTTATTCATGAGTCTAACAGCCTCAGGGTAGAAGCTGTTCCTCAGTCTAGTGGTTCTACACTTGATGCTCCTCAACCTCCGTCCTGAGGGGAGTGGGGCAAAGAGTGAGTGTGCTGGATGAGTGAGGTCTTTCATGATACAGGTGGCTCTTTTCCTGCATCTAGAGGTGTAAATGTCTGTGATGGTGGGGAGACTGACTCCAACAGACTTCTGTGCAGCCTTCACCACTCTCTGCAGAGCTTTTCTTTCTTCAACTGTGCAGCCTCCATGCCACACGTTGATGCTGGAGCACAGGATGCTCTCCACTGCACACCTGTAGAACGAGGTGAGAACTGGGCTGCTCAGACCGGCTCGTCTCAGCCGTCTGAGGAAGTAGAGTCTCTGATGACCTTTCTTGATCAGGCTGGTGGTGTTGTTGCTCCAGCTGAGGTTATCATTCATGTGTACACCCAGGTATTTGTAGCTGGAGACCACTTCCACTGCAGACCCACCTATTATCAGTGGGGCATGGGTGTGTTTGTTCCTTCTGAAGTCCACAATCATCTCCTTTGTCTTCTTCACATTCATGTGAAGATTATTCTCTTTGCACCAGCTCTCCAGGTGTTCCACCTCCTGTCTGTAGCTGGACTCATCATTGTTTGTGATGCATCCCACCACCGCTGTATCATCTGCAAACTTAACAATATGACAGCCTGGAAGTGTGGCTGTACAATCATATGTGAGCAGAGTGAACAGAAGGGGGCTCAGCACACATCCCTGAGGAGAGCCAGTGCTGAGGGTTATGGTGGAGGAGGAGAAGTTGTGGATCTTCACGGACTGTGGTCTGTCTGTTAAGAAGTCTAGTATCCAGTTACAAATAGAGGGGCTTAGTCCAAGTGTAGATAGTTTGTCTATCAGAGTTTGGGGGATCATGGTGTTGAAGGCAGATGTGAAGTCCACAAAGAGCAGACGCACGTATGAGTCCTTCTGATCCAGGTGGGTGAGAGCAGTGTGGACCACGGAAGAAATGGCGTCCTCTGTTGATCGGTTCTCACGGTATGCGTATTGATGAGGGTCCTCATTGATGTTGACGGTTGCCTTGATGTGGGACATGACCAGTTTCTCAAAACATTTAGCGACTATCGGGGTGAGGGCCACCGGTCTATAGTCATTCAGACCAGTCACTGTGGAGCTCTTTGGGACTGGGATGATGGTCGCGGTCTTCAGGCAGGTGGGAACTGACTCCAGTGCAAGTGAGGTGGTGAAGATGTCAGCCAGCACCTCACAGAGCTGGTCCGCACATTCCTTCAGAACTTTCCCTGGGATCCCTCTTATGCACCGCGGAACTAAAATTCCTAAGCGTGTTTCAGCATGGCGCTATTATCTTGCAGCACGCGGAGCATTAGCAGCCTAGCGTCTCCTGTTTGGGAACATTATGGCTTTCTTGTTAAAAGACGAGCGCGAATCCAAAGCTGTACGTCGACGCTGTTTCACGGAGACCGGATCTGCAGCAGCAACACATCTAACTTGTTAACACGTTTGAAACAACATCATCCGAACGTGAACGTCTTCTACAAGCAAGAAAAGCAGCTTGTTGCAAAGACCGATAACACAGCAGCATTTCAACAACCTTTATCAGGTAATTCAGATCGGTCCAGAGCAATAACACAACATGTAGAAGTTTTTAAAGCTCTGGATCTACGTTTCTGTTGTTGATGCTCCGGCTTTAAAGTTATTGAGCCTCTCTACGACATCCACGTCAACACTTCAGTCAAAAGTATTGTAGTAGAACTTTATGAAAAAGCTAAAACTGATATTGTCAATAAGCCCTGGACCTGATTAAAGCCCTGCCCTGATGATGATGATGATGATGATGATGACCGAGAGATTCAATCACCTCATAACAACCGTTCAAAAAGAGGTATTGTTCTATTATTATTATCTAATTAACGTTTTTTTTTTTAAAGTTATAATCTTATTAACTCGTTTTTTTTACCTCTGTGTTTTTTTTCCCAGTCTGGGACAGAGATAGCAGCTGAGTCTTCTTTCTGTTCAAGAAAATCCCCCAGAGATCACCTCCAGCTAAGAAGTCTGTGATGACTGAACTCTGAACTTTTCCAGGGACAGGTGGGAGCAGGTACAAGAAGAGGTTGTGAGTAATGAGGACAAATACAGCCACACTGCTGCTACCTGTTGCTAGTGAGTGGTTTTCTCCACCACTGGAGATAATCACTGCAACTAGATCTGTGCTTTTAGCAGAAAATGTGGACAAGTTGGTCTTTTTGGACAAAAACTTAAAACTTGATTACTTAGATTGTAAACGGTATGTTGCTGCTTATTGTTCTGGTCCTGACTATTACTGTATTTATGAGGATTTTTATAAGTATAGTTTATTTATTGTAAAGGGTGCCATATTTAAAATATCATGTCACGGTAAGGTGAGCCATCCTTACATATCATCCAAATGGGTCACTTTTATTTATTTTTATACAAATGTATTGTTTATGTGGCATATTTTCAAAATAAACGTTTTGTAAATCTTCATTTTGTCTTTTTTTTAACAAAAATTAACCGAACTGAGCCCTCCTTGAAACTGAACCGAACTGGAATGTGATTTTAGCGTACCGTTACACCCCTAATGGACACCAGCGGCTTATACATAAGCGTGTCATGTCCTGTACACTTTTTAAATTTTTTATTTATTTAGTGGGCGCGGTTTATATCTGCATGTGCTCAATAGTCCGGAAATTACAGTATTGTTGAGGTATGGGCTTAAGCAATAGTTTATTCCTAAACATTATTTTTCAAATCAAAGTGTAAGACACAAACTGAAAAGCAGAATAAAAAGAAATAAAATGTACCCCAACAATAAAAACATTTTCCCCCTATAAAACTAATTGTGATTTCTCTTTCATTGGACTTTCTGTTTTTTAGAGAACTGTGAATGCAAAATTTCAGTTAATTTTAACAGCATTTCCAGACAAATATCTAAATACATCACTGCCTGCGTATTAGCTATGTGGTTAAAAAAAAAGCACAAAGCTGTGTGTTTACCAAACCAGTGGCTCATTGATGCTGGTGGATTCTATTGAATATAATAATGAATATTCACATTTTAAAGGCTTCGTTTTCCAAAATTAGTTGCTTGATTGGGATTGTTTTTATAAATCCAACTACTTTTTGTCATTTACCAACCCTAAAAACTGTACTATGTTTACTGTGTCATACCATTTCTAGTACCGGTATGTGGGATTCCTTGCTTATTCTTTCAAAATGTTTAGTGAAGTCACTAGGCCTGTCACAATAACAAACTTTGCTGGACGATTAATTGTCTCAGAAATTATTGCGATAAACAATAACATTGTTTGAAACTTGACAATAATTAGTAATTATTGTTAAATTTAAGAAGAAATGTTGGTTGATTTTAGTGTGTAGTACATTTGTTGACCACCGGATGGCAGTATAAGACAGTAGGAACTGAAGGATGGATAGTGAGGGAGCGAGCAGCGTGTCAAGAAAAATGGAAGGGAGGCCCCTTGACATGACATGGGCTGTCTCTCATCCTTTTTTTTGGTTCTCAAAATGGCAGATGCTCTGTGTGGTTTGAGCTCTTTAGCACATCATTTTTCACACAAACCTTTTAGTAAAAAATCAATAAACAAATTCTCAGCTTCTTTTTGCAGAGAAAAAAACTTTTTACATGAAGGCACGGGTTTCAACCTTGAATTTTGGAGCTTCGACAAGATGGAGGTTTTTCACCGAGGTCGGCATGTTAGCTTAGCTTGTAGCTTAGCTTCTCAACGTAGCTAGTTTTAACGATCCAAAAAAGCGACTTTGGATGGTTAAAACCGATTTTAAAGAGAAAAGAGAAAGGGATGGGTCAGTGAAGAGCACCGGAGTTGAGCCTTTTGTCATCCAGTGTCTTCAGTAGAAAGAGAGAGACACGAAGAAACGATAAAGCCGATAAATGAAAATGAGGTCGATAATTTTCATTTATCATGCCATTAATGGATTTATTGTTTATCGTGACAGGCCTAGAAGTCACATTTAAACTGCCCAAAAAACCATACACCATACACAGCCAGTTCAAACACAGCTGAAACAGAACTACTGTACTATAGAGTACCTGTAAACATTTCTGCTTTCTCTTCCCATGATTAAATCAGTGACCATAACTAAGGTGCTTCCACAGTTTTAAAGCAGCAAAAATACATTTTATTTATTCTTACCAGCTGAAACACTTGTGTTTTCTCCTTTTGTTCCAGGATGCAGTTTGGCATGTTTTTTCATTTTATAGGGTTGCTTTGCTGCAGAAAATAAAAAAAAGTTTTTTAGTCTATTGTGAAACTGAAATTAAAAATTATACAGTGATAGCTGGGGCATTAAATACATCTTTTGAAAACAGCTTAAGAAACAAATTTGATTGGGCAAACATATTTTTTTAGTTATTTAAAGCAAGAAACAAATGTTTGGAGGTGTATTAACAGTTTGCATATTTTCTTTTCTTACCAGCAACGTGGGTAGAAGCCGGCTTTGAGTTGATTTCTTGTGGCTTAGGTAAGGTGTAAATATTTCGCCTTCTAAGGCTACGCCTTGATGCTTTGAACACAAAAGATTTATTAGAACAGAGAAATCAGAGTAAACCGAATATTTCTGCCTCCTAAATTGTCTTTATCTAAAAACATCACAGAAACGTTTAATTTACCTCCTCGATCGGCCTCTGAAACATCCCCAGACAACTGTTGAGTTTGAGATTTTTGTCTTTTGCTTCTTCTCGTTGCTTATGAATGGAGATTAAAAAAAACTGAATATTACACTGGATATTTGAACACTGGATAGCAAATAAAAACAATAGACCTTAAGTTTGACTCAAATCCTCTAAATGAATTTCTTCCGCACTTCCACTTACTCACCAGCATTTGCAGGAACATCTTTCCTCATGTCTGAATAATCCAAAGACTCAACTGGAAGCTTTTTTTCTGGTCTTTGTCTCTTTCCTTGCAAATTGAGCAAAAAAACCTTAGGAAGAATTAGAAAATGTCACCAGTTCCCCACCCCCTTACCTCTTTGCTAGCATTACCAGAATGTAAAGGTGAGGAAGCTGTCGTCTTCTCTGTCTCTTTCTGTTCCTTTTCATCCCCAGACACCGCTTCCATGATGAACTGCCCCTCTGGTTTGTATTTCACAGCTGAGAAGCAGAAAAGATGACCCGTTGTGATGGCTACAAAACACACACCCCAGAACCCCGCCCTGGGGGACATTACACAGGTCTTCTGATCAGAAAACAACAGATTGTGTAGTTACTGGTTGAAATCCAAAGTGATCACATGCAGCAAACTGCATTAACTTCTACTGCCATGTTGTTGTGGACAGAAACTAGGTTCTACAATTTAAGTGCATTTTCCTGCAAATTCAATTAATTAATAAATACACATATTAAAATTTAGGAAATTTGGCATAAATCATATATTACCCATTTTGTCAGATAACAGACACATTTTCTTTTGAACTTGGTGCAGACAAAGTGAAACAGGAAGTGACATCAAGATACCGGTGTATATATCTTTTAAATGGGGAACTGTCTTTGTTTCTGGAAACAATGTTATTTGAACTCTGACTCTTCTTCGTCTAGCTCTGATAGTGACTCAAAATAATGTAAAGAAAGAAATTATTTGCTGTCTGTGCTGTTAGCCAATGTAGCAATGGCCTGTTCACATGTAGGCATTTCCTTTTATTATCACTTCCTGTTACTGTGGCAGCCATCTTGAAGTTTGACCTGGCAATACAATTTTCGAAAGGGAACTTTCTTACACGTAGATGTAGTCACACACCAAAATGGAAGGTGGTACCTCACGTATTTTATTATGCTCACAGCATGCATGGATGATGAACAGAGGGCATTTCCAATTCTCCCTCTTTGCTCAGCGACGAGGAACAATATGAAGAGAAAACATTACCTTCCCAAGCTGGGAAACTTCTGAGCCATCAGAGCCTTGGTTACAAGTCTCCTGTGAAGACACACGGAGAAAAATACTTAACCATGTTTGAGTCTGCAGCTTTGGTTCTTGGAATGAAACTACTGTATATTAACATTAAAATGTGTTTATTTGTATGCCCAGCTGTAACGCTCAACTTAAATGTCTCTGTTTATCTTTTTTGTTTTTCCTGAAACCCTCATGGTGTTCTCTCTGTGAAATGGGAAGAGTGACAGTTTCAAGTGTTTATCATAAATATCTGCAAAATTTCAATTCTAAATTGGATTGTAACTAAAATAAAGTTGGTTTTGGTTACAGTATTTGTATGTACTAAGCTTGTCTATATTCAGAAACATACTGTGAGGTAACTTTACTGTGATAAGTGTATTGTAACAAATGATCAAATATGAAAAATCAATTGTATTAAATGATGAAATTAATTGAAATCTTTAAATGACTAAATGAGCTAAAAATTATTATCTATAACTATTATATGCAATTATTATCCAAAATCCAGATGGTGAAAATAAATTATTTTTAGTCTGGTTAACTGTTTCAGAAATATTTAAGTGAAAACATAAAACAAAAATTTCAATCAAGAAATACATAAAAACAGTTTATGTTTTACACTCTTTAAAATTATCACATCAAAATAATTATCCCTAACTGGTAACTCTTAAGAGCTGATGAACAGAAAAATAGACATCAAATAAAATTGAGCACAATTATTAAAACTGCCAAAGAGAATAAAAAAATAAAAAAACACAATTTCCAAAGCTGAATGAACAACGGAAGTTGACATATAAGAGCATAAGTCTCTATTTGTAATTTATTTTAAGTTGCAGTTGTTGCTGTGTTTAAATATTTAGTAGTCTGACCATTTATAAAAATTATTACAGGATCTAGTCTCAGACCAAGACCTGACAGACCAAATTCAAGTTTTAAATACTTTAGTGCCGCATAAACAGGATGGAAGTGAGATAAACAAAAAGAAGTATAACAACCTGATGAGTAAAGTATTTCTAAACAGGATAAAGAGGAGGTTAGATTGATAAATCACAGCATAAACACTGTTCACCCCTGGCAAAAAGTATAGAACCAACGCTCATGGAGGATGTTCTTTAAATACAAAAAAACCCCTAAATTTTTTACTTTAATCTTCTGGCATTAGGAAACAATAAAAAAAAAAAAAATACTGTATACTTTTTGTGGCTAAGAGTTGTTTCTTTTAATAGATCAAGTGTTTCAGTTTACTCAAGTCATGATAAAAATAACAAAACTCTCATACTGTACTACTTTTGTTATTCCATGTTATAAATGCCACCCATGACACATAGTTAATATTATATTAATTAACTTTAAGTTGATGGAGTAATATTTAAATGAAAAATGATATCTACTGTATAATAAAAATGGCTAAAATTGTCCATGGTATTATTGGCTATATGTCTGATTTCTGTTCAGTGGGGAAAAGGATAAAGTTGAAGAATGACATATAGTAAGGATGTAAATAAATTACCTTTATTTATCCAATAATTCTAGGTCATCTGGACAGTTTCTATGTTAATGTAAACTACAAATAGCCTATAGCTTGATGTAACGGATGCAGGTAAATTTTTCATTCAACCTTTATTTAAAATAAACCAGGTTAACCAGGTTAACCAGGCTACTGTAACTATGTCTAACAAATCAAGCGACAGGCTCTTCGGTTTGAGATTACCTCGGACATGAGGCGAGGTGGGAGCCAGCTGTGAAGGACGTCATGAGAAAACCAGGTGGATTAATCCAGATGTAAGCAGCTGTCGTGAATGCTATTTCCCCCTCCTCCTTCTTTCTTCTTCCACTTTTCTACGGTATATATCTTTTTTTTGTTTTGTTTTTATCTTAGCAGCTGCATCAACTGCCTCCGGATTTCAGCTTTCCCAAAGCGATGTGTGCGCGCGCAGGACAGGAAGTAGTGCCCGCGTTGCCAGACGTACGATAATTATCGTCTTTGTGCGATAATTTTGCCCTCTGTACGATCCATAATTCCAAAAGTTCCATAATGTACGATAATTTGACCGCTGCAGTGCATGACTGAATTAACATGTGAGACTGGCTCATTCCTCTCTGGTCAGCAGGGGTGATTCTAGAATCTGCCCTTTAGGGGTACGTAGCCCCAGTAATGAGATGGCTGTCAGAAGCATTCATAATGGGGGGCACAATGATTGGGGGGAGTGGGGGGGGCGGTCTGCGTCTTCCCCCAGAAAACATTAAGTAAGTAATTTTTTTATATAGCACCTTTCACAGATTATAACATCACCAGGGCCGTTGGGCCCTAAACAGAATTTGATTTGGGGCCCTATTTCTGCTAGTGTTGTGGATTACTGCAATCAACAATCAGATGATCAGATTCACCCACCTAACATAAACTCACTGCAACTCCCTGTTTACATTATACTAAATGTATAAATCATGGGGCACTAAAAGTAACAAAATAAAAAAATAAAAAATCATCAGTATGCAAGCCTGGTTAAAACCAGACCCTTGTCCTTCACGGGAAATGAGAATTGAGCGGAGCTGTGCAGGAAGGCGAGGGCCAGGCTAGTATGCAATGTAGTTTACAGCAAAAGTGTCATCTGGTTCATTATCTGTGATTCCAAAGAACAGCAACAGTAATGTTCAAAATAATTTGCAGTGCAAGATCAACAACAAACAGATGACTTGGATGCATAAAACTAAATGAAATTGTGCAAAAACAGACAAAATAAAATAAGAAAATAAATAATGTAATGAACAATTACTTGAAACCACGTAAAATGGTTAAAGAATAAATTTAAAGTTGAATAATTAGTTATTAAAACTATGTAAATTGACGGAGTTTATAAAAGCTGAGCTTAAAATATTAAATAACCTCTACCCACACATTTGACCTGTTTATGTTACTTCTTCCTTAATACTTCACAAACTTCCTAAAATCTGTGCTTCCTTAGGGGGCTCCCTAATGGCCCTGGGGCCCTAAGCAGCTGCTTATGCCTTGGGCCAGCCCTGAACATCACAAAGTGCTTCACAAGCAAGTTGGACTCCTGGCAAGAACCAATGCAGACATGTTCCTGCTTTTATTTTTCTACATTCGCCTTATATTCTAGCTGTTTTCACTACTTGTTTTTTTGCCATTTTATTTTTATCTTATTTAAAAAAATCTATATGCCACTTTTATGACTGTCTATTGTTGTCGCTGTTGTCCACTGTTGTCATCATTCTTTGTTGAAACCAGGTCTCTCTTGTAAATGAGTCCTTGAGGCTCAATGGGATTAACATGCCTAAATAAAGGTTAAATGAATGAAAATAAAGTAGATGCCATTTCCTGCATTCTGGTGTATTTTAACAGGTTGTTAAATATACCTACCGTACATACCGGTAAATAAACATTTGATTCAACAACTATTTTAGAGAGCACAGCACAACAAGATGTAGCACTCAGCCAATGGCATGCAACACGCTATAGCTAAGATTATGTAGCACTCTGCTTTACATTGCACAACCTAATAAATGTTTTTTACTAAATCAGTTTAGTGTTAACTGATCTTAACAAACAAAGACTAAACTTATGCAATCAGAAGTTACAACAATAGCTGAACATGTGGCACTTCCTGTTTATCACTGTTATATTCAGCTGATCATGAGGTCAGCTACTATCCTTTATTCAGCTATTATATTTTTCCAGACTTGGTTTAGTTTGTGAAATTTAATAAATTGTATTCCACTCTCTAAATGCTCAGGTAACACGTCTGAATTACATGTTCTCCACTTACAACGTTTAACCATTTGAACTGTACAAACAACTACAGTACAAATAATTTTAATTTTGAGACCCATTTAAAAAAGAACGACACAGTTCAGTTATTAAAACATGAATTGTAGGTCTTAGGAAACACTATTCTATTTGGTGGAATAAGATCAAATATATAATAATAATGAATTTAATTTGTAACGCACTTCTCAAAGTGCTACATAGTGCAACTAAAATCAATCATCAAATAAAAACAAGTGATAAAATCAAGTAAAATCACTGATAAAACATCCCAAATCTTCAAAAGCAGTTTGCCAAAAAATTGCCAAACTACATTTAATTTAACTCAACTCAACTTTATTTTGGTAAATTAAAAACATAACAAAAAAGGAAAACAATATAAAATTGTAAATAAATAATTTACCAAAAAAGGATTAGGCTGAAGCCAATAGTTGCCTATACCCTATTCATTGACTCAGCAGTCTACATAATGACAGTTATCTACTGTCCATATACTCTCCGTCCACAGCCAACAAATAAACAGTAATTTGGAAGAAGGAGGGTCAAGTCTACTGCCATGCTGCTAGCACTGGACAGCTGGAGGATCTAAGCAGAAACTAGTCCTCAAATGGACCAAGACGACCACTTCTTCAAAGATACCTGTCACGTCTATTTGAAGTGCAACAGAGAAGTTTTAACAAAGACTGACTCGATCAGTATTTGTGGTTGAAACACAGCGTGGGTAGAGATGCCGTGGTTTGTTTTGCTTGTCTGCATTTTCTAAAAGGAGGACACAGATTTCACCTGGAGCCAGCATGTTCAGCTACCTGTGGGCAGTTCCCAGCGAGTCCTCTTCATGGTGTATCCTGGTCTGATCCACCAGCAGAACCCCAGAAAGACGAGTGATGCTCTCAACACTGAGCAGGAACTGGTGACATGATGCCTCTGGTTATGCCATTTTTAGCTGATGCAACTTGATAAATCATTTCCTGGCTTGCAGTGATGATAAATAACTTTATCTGATCACATTAAATAACTTCTTTCAACCAAAATCAGAAGTAAATTATTTATTACCATACCCATACCATACCATTTTATTTATAAAGCACTTTAAACAGGAACAAGTCCACACAAAGTGCTGGACAAACAAACACGCAACAGGCAACACAGACAATGAAGTACAACACGAAAAACATAAAAACATTGCAGATCATAAATAAAACGATCCAATACAAATCAGCTGGCATTGAAAGCGATGGAGTAGTAGTGAGTTTTTAACCGGGATTTGAAAACCGAGAGGGAGGGGGCCTGTTTGATGAGCAGCGGTAACTCGTTCCAGAGTCTTGGTCCTGCTACAGAGAACGCCCTGTCACCCCTGCGCTTAAGGCGAGTTTCTGGAACTATTAAGAGTACCTGATCCTCTGACCTCAAAGCACGTGGAGGGACATATGGGTGTATCAGATCCGAGAGATAGGCGGGGGCGAGACTGTTCAGCGATTTGTAGACATACATGAGAATTTTGAATTGGATTCGAAGATGAACCGGTAGCCAGTGAAGGGAGGCCAAGACTGGTGTAATGTGCTCTCTTTTGCGTGTGCTGGTTAAAAATCGGGCAGCTGCGTTCTGAACCAGTTGTAATCGTGCAATGGTGGCTTGACTGACGCCAAACAGAAGTGAATTGCAGTAATCAAGCCTAGATGTAATGAATGCGTGAATCACTGTCTCCAGGTGCTTTTTGGATAATATGGGCTTCAGCTTAGACAGACGCCTCAGCTGGAAAAAACAGGATTTGACAATCATGTTTACATGACTGTTGAGTTTCATGGAAGGATCCATTATCACTCCCAGATTTTTGACTTTTTGTTTTTCGGACAGGGGTAGAGCAGACAGGTCAATGCAGTGGTTTGAGGTTGTGTCATTGGGAAGGAACAATATGGCTTCAGACTTCTTATCATTGAAGCTTAAGAAATTTAAAGCCATCCAGTCCCTGATGTCAGCCAGGCAGTCGAGCAGAGGTTGAATAGAGCCTGTACCATTTTGTCTTAGGGGGAAGTAGATTTGACAGTCATCAGCGTAGAAGTGGAAAGGTATATTGTGTTTCCGGAAAATAGCACCGAGTGGCAGCAGGTATAAGGAGAACAAGAGAGGACCCAGGATGGACCCCTGCGGAACCCCCCATTTAAGAGCCGCCACTGCAGAAGTAAAATCATTGATGGACACACAAAAAGACCTGTCAGAGAGGTAGGATCTGAACCAGTTTAGGGCTGATCCTGAGATGCCCACCCACTGCTCCAACCTAGCAATGAGGATCTCATGGTCGATGGTGTCGAAAGCGGATGTGAGGTCCAATAGTTATGCCATTTTATCCTTCATTTTATCCTACTTGTAATCTTGTATCTGATGAAACTGTCTTGTATTGTTCTTTTAAAATGAATGAATAAACATCAAATCAAATCAAATCAAATCAATAGGACAAGCAGCACAGAGTCACCAGTATCTGTGGATAGAAAGATGTCGTTAAAAACCTTCAGTAGGGCAGTCTCAGTGCTGTGGAGGGATTTGAAGCCAGACTGGAATAGCTCGGGGATAGCGTGATCCTCCAGGAAGCACTTTAGTTGGGACTCAACTATTTTCTCTAGAAGTTTAGAAACAAATGGGAGTCTGGAGACAGGCCTGAAGTTGGATAATACTGACGGGTCGAGGTTTGGTTTTTTCAGGAGGGGTTGAACAGCAGCATGTTTTAATGATTTTGGCACCACACCCGAGGATAGACTGCTATTTACAATCGAGAGAATGGAGGGACCTAGAGTGTGAAAAACCTCCTTTAGTAGCCGAGGGGGGACCACATCGAAGGGGGAGCCAGATGGTTTCAGGCTGCACCTGCTCTAGAGAGGACAGAGAGACTGTTTCAAAATGGTCACAAACAGCAACAGATTGAGGTGGGATGGATGGATCGTGAGATGGAGGAGAAATGCGAGCCCTGGTGGTTGCGATTTTATCTAAAAAGAAATGTTGGAAGTTCTCGCACTTTGTCGAAATTCATGTGTGTATAAAGACCAAAATAATTCCTGCTCAAAGAGTCAATTTTGCCTTAGATAAGAGAATTAAGCCTTCATTGATTCATTATTGTTGTTTGTTTATTATTGTTGTTGATTCTTAGTTTGATTTTTTTTTTTTTGTAATAAAACTTCAAAGACAACTTTGGTCTCTTCATTCAGATGCATATTATTTTGTTCTGGTCTAGAACTCCCTGTAATGAACAGATTCTACTTCAGTGACTGATTCTGATCATTAAAGGGTGAATATATTGATTAATTTGTTGATGGTCAATAAACTGATCAGCTGGTGCCAAACTTTAATGAATGAAAAACAAATAAAACAAATGTAGTGGAGTTGAGATGGAAAAGGTGTCATCCTTCTTCCTCCATCTCACTCTTCGTTATTGCTACAAGCTTCTACCCTGAGGCTGTTAGACTCATGACCCGTCAGGATTATCACTGTGAAAAGAATCACTGTAATGCCACTTGATTGTTGATCTGTGCTGCTGACTATCCATGATGCTGATCTCATGTTGCTGATTTATTTCATGTTGCTATGTTCATTCATCCTCATCTGCTCACACAGACTCATGTTCATGCTGCTGTTGCTTGGTGCATTGTACCAGTAGTGCTTATAGTGTATTTTTATAGGACTGTGACATGTATGAAGAGCAACTTTAATATGAACTGGAGTGGCGTTCTGCTACAACATCCCAGTCATCAGATAAAAGTGGATTTTTCTCAAAGACTACAGTCTTTCTAAAAGGATAAATAGCTTAGTGAGAAAGTTTTCAGCTTTCATGTAAATCTGATGGTTTTATGATACATCAACCATTTTCCCCTACTCTCTGGTGGCACCATTACTGACTGTTAGATAACTGGAAGAAATACCATTATGTTGAACCCATTGCCTCTGATCTGAAAGATAGTTAGTGAACCAACCAA
>JBBPBX010088087.1:0-14570 GCA_038048925.1 Garcialebias charrua
AGCAACAAGAAAACAGATCAGCATCAGCATGATGTGATATTTTGCAGTGTTTATTCTTATTATTTATTTATTCATGAGTCTAACAGCCTCAGGGTAGAAGCTGTTCCTCAGTCTAGTGGTTCTACATTTGATGCTCCTCAACCTCCGTCCTGAGGGGAGTGGGGCAAAGAGTGAGTGTGCTGGGTGAGTGAGGTCTTTCATGATGCAGGTGGCTCTTTTCCTGCATCTGGAGGTGTAAATGTCTGTGATGGTGGGGAGACTGACTCCAACAGACTTCTGTGCAGCCTTCACCACTCTCTGTAGAGCTTTCCTCTCTGCAACTGTGCAGCCTCCATGCCACACATTGATGCTGGAGCACAGGATGCTCTCCACTGCACACCTGTAGAAGGAGGTGAGGACTGGGCTGCTCAGACCAGCTCGTCTCAGCCGTCTGAGGAAGTAGAGTCTCTGATGACCTTTCTTGATCAGGCTGGTGGTGTTGTTGCTCCAGCTGAGGTTATCATTCAAGTGTACACCCAAGTATTTGTAGCTGGAGACCACCTCCACCGCAGATCCACCTATGTTCAGTGGGGTGGGTGTGTTTGTTCCTTCTGAAGTCCACAATCATCTCCTTTGTCTTCTTCACATTCATGTGAAGATTATTCTCTTTGCACCAGCTCTCCAGGTGTTCCACCTCCTGTCTGTAGCTGGATTCATCATTGTTTGTGATGCATCCCACCACCGCTGTATCATCTGCAAACTTAACAATATGACAGCCTGGATGTGTGGCTGTACAATCATATGTGAGCAGAGTGAACAGAAGAGGGCTCAGCACACATCCTTGAGTAGAGCCAGTGCTGTTACAGTTACAGTTACAGTTCTATAACTGCGATGTGATGACGTCACTACGAATACTCGACGTGAAATTTACAGTGTGTGTATATATACTGTATGTATGTGTATGTGTGTGTGTATATATGTATAGTACTGTATGTATGTGTATACAGTTGCTTTATGAAATTTCTGATCAACCCAAATGGTTAATGTTTCATCATCTTTTTGGATTCTTGAAAGGTGGGCACACTTACTGGTTTGGAAGAAAACAAACAGACTTAATTAAAAATAATGAATATTTATTAAAGAAGTCTTGTGACAGAAAAAGTAAAAACATACATGTTCAGATACACATACTGTTATTTGCTAGGGTTAAGCATCAATTTTAGACCCCGCCACGAACAACAGCAAAGCCTTCAAGCTTTCACACACACTCAGAACAAGGCATTGAAATAAAATCCCTCACCGTTGATACAAACGAGGAGGCCTCTTCGTTCAGTGGGGAGATATGTTCTTCAATGCAACAACACCGGGCGTTGATCAAACCCACGGTAGACCTCGAATTGTTTATCCGAGCGCTTCTAATTTATACCGTTGTGAGTAAATGACTTCATTCACTCCCATCAAACATGTTTTCAATCAAACATTGTTTTTCAAGATAGTCTGTTTCATCTATCAGCCACAAGGTCAGCCTGCCCTTAATTGCTGAGCTGTGCTCATAAACATCTCACAAACTTGGCTGTGAGATGCATGGAAACATATTATTTGCCTAACTCCCTTTCAGAAGAACTGCAAAGTTTGAAGTGAGATGGGTGATATGCATTCATTCCATCAAAGACCAGTCTTTCGAGAAGGATGGGCCCTTATCTTTCAAAGAAACTCTGGACCTTTGAGGCAAAGCCACACAAAACCCCCCACTTCAAGACTTTAATGAAGCATCTTGACACTAACCTAATTGACACTAACCTAAAATGTTTTTTCTCACAAGTGTTGAATTAAGCATTAACTCTTAACATAAAAATTGATAAACATTTAGTCAGAAAATCATTAATAAAAACTCCTAATTCATCCCATCCTCTGATATTCTGACTAATTTTGAAAATTTTCCCTGTCACCTCATGGGACATTTCTAAGACAGTGTTACAAACTAATCTGATTATATGATCCTTCCTACAAAACAAAGTACTAAAAACAAAAGTAAGGAGGGATACTGCACATTCTCATTTTATTAGTTTCAAACCATACACAAACCTTAAGTATAAACCTTCTCCTGTTCAACACGTGAACGCCTTGAAATCAAACAGCCAGACTTACAAACTCAATCATAAGTTTCAGCACCATGGATCGGGTCCGTTCCTTGCGCATCAGAAGAGACCCAAAATCAATGGAGACTGCCAGAAAAAGGCAGAAATTGCCAATTAGTCAATTACCACAAGTGTACAACTCATCCACCCAGAAAAATAAAAATAAAGAACACCTAAGTATTTTCTGAGGACGATTTTACTGTCCAGATAAAACCAATTCCTGTTTGTAGCACATATCTGTATATATGCATGTCATCTCAAATTAATCATCATTTATTTTATTACTTCAGGTAAAATAAAACAAAATAAAAACTCAAAGAACAATAAAAAATGTAAATGGTCTCAAACTAGTCACTTCACCATCGTGGCTCCACTCTCTGGAACAACTCGCACACCTTAAAGGTCGATGCACAAGGTCGTTGCACTGGAACGTTACACGCGCCGGACACCACTGCTCTGCCAACGCTCTGCCCACACTTGTTACCAGCAGGACCGACCTACAGGACATTTGAAGCCGTCCTGTCTGTTCATCTGTCCTCATCAGGACACGTCTCGTTTTTCAGAAGTGTGGTCATCAGCACCCCATCACAGATGAGCACGAACACCCATCCTCAGGTGCGCTGGCAGGCAGCAGCTCTGCAGCAGCGATGAAGAACCCAGCAGACGACACCAGTCGCAGGCGCCTCTCTCAGGAGTTGGTCATCCTCAGGCGCTTTCCTCCCCGTGTCCTCTGCGCGTCCTCAGTCCGTCCCATCACAGACAACGACACGACACACCACGACATCAAGCTTAGGAAAAAAGCAAAAGACTGAGATAGAATGACAGAAATTAGTGATCTTTCAAATAAAAGATTCATCCTTTAAACATGGAGGAGAGAGCCTTTTTTTTTATTCACTGTCAACCGCAGTGACTCTTTTTTTTATTCCTCTCACACACATCTTAGCTCCCTCACAAACGGTTCTGCTCCTTTCCCTTAAGCGAGCAGCTCAACAAAAAAAAAAAAAACACAAAAAACCTCTGGCTCTCTCTAAAACAAAACAAATTCTAACCGACCTCTTCTAGCCTGCGAACCATATGTTGTCTCATCACTCTCATCCTTCACAGAGCTGCAGTTTCCTCCCTGTTCCGGAGATAAGGCGGACTGCATGAAAGGTGAAAACAAAACAAAAACTCGACCCTTCCTGGCCCATGAACCACACACTGAAAACTCTTGCTATTTTTCCTCCACTTTTCCGTTCTCTGCATCTCTAATTTCACACACGAACCTGCGCGCCTACATCAAACAAGGACTGTCTCCTGACCTCCGCTCAGTCCCCAACCTCCCATTTCTACTCACAGCAGAGGGAACGGAAGCTGCTGCACACACGTGCATTCTCCAAATACACACACCATTCACCCATCCTGTCTCTTTAACACTCCAGCTGACAAATTCAGCAACTACACACACTCACATTTTTTCTTACTTACAACAAATAAAACACACATTACAGATGAGACACATTCTTCCTCATGCGTTTCTCACTACAACTGACCAACTCAGCTCCCACAATACCCTCGCACAACTGCGTCGCTGCACATTTTTCTTTCTCTTCTCACGCAGCTGTACAGACACACACACACAGAGAAGCGCTTGCTCCTTTTTATTTTTAAACTTCGAAAAATAAATCACCAGTCTTATTAACTTCAACTGATAAAGCTATCAAAATAAATCACCTAACTCATTACAAAAACTCTAACAAGGTTTTTTTTTTTTTTCTCTTAACCCTGGTATTATACTTATGTTTCAGCGAATAAATCACCTATCACCTGACTTCTTCAGGGTTTATTCAAAACTTCTGTTACTGATCTCAAATAAACAACAAGGGTTAGATATCTTTTTTTTTTCTAACCCCGGCAAAATCTTCTTTCCTTCTGCTCTCACGAAACTACTGATCAAGGGTTTTTACACCCTGGTTCAAATCTTCTGTTACACTTCAGCTCAAAGAATCGGTCAGCAGCTTAAGGCGTCCCAAAAAACCACTGATCCAAACTTATCAGCTCTTCAACAGCGGGAATCTCTCACCCGCTTCCAAAACAACAAGGGAATAACACCTGCTTCCAAGAACACAGTTTCACACTTTAACTTTTTTCCTTCCAAACAGCCAGTGTGTACCCTTTCATCCATCTTTTTAAGCACCTTGGAATGTGCTTTACAAATAAAGATAAGATATCCCATCCTCGTCGCCAAATGCTTTATGAAATTTCTGATCAACCCAAATGGTTAATGTTTCATCATCTTTTTGGATTCTTGAAAGGTGGGCACACTTACTGGTTTGGAAGAAAACAAACAGACTTAATTAAAAATAATGAATATTTATTAAAGAAGTCTTGTGACAGAAAAAGTAAAAACATACATGTTCAGATACACATACTGTTATTTGCTAGGGTTAAGCATCAATTTTAGACCCCGCCACGAACAACAGCAAAGCCTTCAAGCTTTCACACACACTCAGAACAAGGCATTGAAATAAAATCCCTCACCGTTGATACAAACGAGGAGGCCTCTTCGTTCAGTGGGGAGATATGTTCTTCAATGCAACAACACCGGGCGTTGATCAAACCCACGGTAGACCTCGAATTGTTTATCCGAGCGCTTCTAATTTATACCGTTGTGAGTAAATGACTTCATTCACTCCCATCAAACATGTTTTCAATCAAACATTGTTTTTCAAGATAGTCTGTTTCATCTATCAGCCACAAGGTCAGCCTGCCCTTAATTGCTGAGCTGTGCTCATAAACATCTCACAAACTTGGCTGTGAGATGCATGGAAACATATTATTTGCCTAACTCCCTTTCAGAAGAACTGCAAAGTTTGAAGTGAGATGGGTGATATGCATTCATTCCATCAAAGACCAGTCTTTCGAGAAGGATGGGCCCTTATCTTTCAAAGAAACTCTGGACCTTTGAGGCAAAGCCACACAAAACCCCCCACTTCAAGACTTTAATGAAGCATCTTGACACTAACCTAATTGACACTAACCTAAAATGTTTTTTCTCACAAGTGTTGAATTAAGCATTAACTCTTAACATAAAAATTGATAAACATTTAGTCAGAAAATCATTAATAAAAACTCCTAATTCATCAGGCTATCAGGCTATATTTTATTTTTTAAGAGTGTAACTGTATCTAAAAGGAAAAAAAAAAAGTCATGTGGTCCACACTCCTTACCAGTTGGTGACGGTAATGCTTTCTTCAGTTGTGTATCTAAAAGGAAATTTTTTTTGTCATGTGGTCCACACTCCTTACCAGTTGGTGGCGGTAATGCTTTCTTCAGTTGTTTGCCATTAACCAGCCAGTATAATAAAGAAGAAGTCACCAGCTTTAGCCTTACGAGCAGCTAACGAAGATAAGAAACTAAAGTCATCGTGCTGTTCTTTTAGACTACGAGTTACTTTTCTGTAACATAATTTCATCTTCTTGAGTTTGTTTAATTTGTACCGGTTTAGTATCTATTATTTTAAGGAAACTTTAGCTGACAGAGATGAGGCAACAGCAAGCTAAACAACGAGACGAAGTGGCTACGGAAAACATGTTGGAGTTTCTGGAAACAACAGTCACAGATTATAAAGAGGAACGATGTCGTTTAAAGGACAAACTGCAACACAACGAAACCCAAGATGCTGCTTTCAACCCAAAAGTTCTGCTTCACAGATTAGGTTTGTATCTAAACATTCCTGCTTTTCACTGTGATTTTAGTTGCAGTTTCACAAACTAGTTTTCCGTTCCCGAGACGGATTTTCGTTGTTTTGAAATAATAATAATAATAATTTTTTTAAGTCAATATCATTACGGACTTTGATGTTCGGTCTTTTGCACGTGATGTCATGCCTGCCCTTAGCAAAAAGTATATTGAAGTATATTTTATCTGGTATACTTGAGTACAAG
The DNA here is from genome assembly GCA_038048925.1 of Garcialebias charrua. Lineage (NCBI taxonomy): Eukaryota > Metazoa > Chordata > Actinopteri > Cyprinodontiformes > Rivulidae > Garcialebias > Garcialebias charrua. The sequence continues at coordinate 6,044 of JBBPBX010088087.1, forward strand.
TATAAGTATATAAAGTATACTTCTCAATGTGTACTTGGAGTATACTATACGTATACTTCATTGTACTAAATTGGGACAATTCTAGTTTATAAAAAGTATACCCTTTTCACCGATTGCAATACCGGAAGCACCGCCATTTTGGAGATACTCGCGCTGTAAACACATAGTAGTTGAAGTCTGAGCTCCAGTTCTATTTCTGATTGTGACCATGTCTGGAAAACAAACCTCTGTAAAGAAGACAGAAGCTGCAAGAGAGTATGTGGCTCAACGAGGCTAGCCTGTATAAATAAAGGTTGAATGAATGAATGTGGACCAGCTTCAGCCTGCAGCAAAGGAACGTTATTTGGATAAAATACAAATAATTGGCAGCCAAGACCCATACCGGCTCTCCAACATGTCAGAAGATGAGAAGACCTTACCAGCTGTGACCTACGCAGACATTGTGAATTATTTGGTGTTTGGTGATTTATATTTAATTTGTGTGTGTACATATAAATATATTTTGGGTGTGTTTTTAAACACACACTAGCTATCTATTCTTATTGTAAATGTATGTGACTCATCACATCAGTCTGAGGATTGAAGCAAATTTTGTCAAAATGATCTTAGATCCCTGTTTTTTTTTTTTTTTTATTTTTTTTATTAATTTTCAATTATTTACAACACACATACACAAAAAAGAAAAACCCTGTGCTGTCTACATACACACACACACACACACACATACACATACCCACATACAAAAATAGAACTACAACAAGATACTCCACATAAACAAGAATTAAGGTCTCAGACTCTTCCTCCAGTCAATATCACCTTACAGCCATCAAAATAAATGAGGAACAGCAATAATAAAAAAATAATAATAATAATAATAAAAAATAATAAAAATAAAAATAAAAAACAACAAGAACAAATAGAGCTATACAACATAATTAAATACTAAAATCCTAGGAACCAAGCAGGAAAGACTCAAGAGGACCCCATAATGTCAGAAATACATCTGATTTGTGATTAAGATCGTGGGTCAGCTTTTCTAAAGGAAGAATAACAGATATCTGCGTGAGCCACATGTTTACTGTGGGGGGATGTGGTGAAATCCATTGTAGCAAAATACACTTCTTGGCAAGAAAGCAAAGAATTATAAACAAAGATTTAGACTGTGCATCCAAATGATTAGGGGAAACATTTAGGAGATAAAATATAGGAGATAAAGAAAAGCAACCACCCAAAATCTTTTCAGTCACCGAATGAATGCCCTTCCAAAAAGTCTGCAGTAAGTCACATGACCAAAACAGGTGGAAAAAAGTACCTCTATGCTTCAAACATTTGCAGCACAAGTTGGAGCGGTCGGGGAACATTCTCTGAAGACGAACAGGGGTATAGTAAGATCTGTAAAATAATTTAAAATTTTGTTCATGTATAGAAATAGAAGTACATTGAGGAAAGGTTCCCCTGCAAATCTTGAGCCAATCTGAAGAACTAAATTTCACCTCCAGATCCTGTTCCCACAGCCGCTTGACAGAGTCAAAACTTGACAGTTCAGAACTAAGTAAGGATACATAGAACTTAGAGATCAGACCCTTGGGGGATTTGGTTGAAACCAAAGTATTTTCCAGATCAGTCAACTCCCTACGAAAAGCATTAGACCTAAACAATGACTCCATAAAATGCCGTATTTGAAGGTATTTGTAAAAATCTTTTTGAGGAATGTTACTCTCGTCCCTGATTTGATTAAATGATTTAATAGATCCAGAAATCAAAAGATCAGAAAAGTCAGTCAGACCAGAAGAGGACCAATTCAGTAAGCCAATACTTCTAACGGAAACTGGTAAGTCTGGGTTTAAAGTCAGAGGGGATCGAATCGAAAGAAATGAAGGGATGTTCAGGTATTTCTTTATGTCTTTCCAGGCTAATAAAGTACTGTAAACTACCACATTTTCCTTTACTGTATCCAGTTGATCTAAATTATTGATAAAGGGGAGAGAGCTTAACCTTCTGGGACTGCATGATAAAGACTCAAGGTCAAACCATAAACAGTTGTCTCTACTAGAAAACCAGTCAGACATAATTTTAAGCTGAGCGGACCAGTAATAAAGCTGCATATTGGGTAGAGACAAACCTCCCAAATGTTTGGATTTAGTAAGCGTGGAAAACCTAACTCGTGGATGCTTATTGTTCCAAATGAAACGAGAAATGTGAGAATTAAGGGATTTAAAAAATGTGAGAGACAAGTAGCAAGGGAGATTTTGAAATAAATAATTTAAACGAGGGAGAATATTCATTTTTATTGTATTAACCCTACCGAGAAGTGATATAGGTAAAGTAGACCATTTCGAAAGATCATTCTTAATGTTCAGAACTAGGGGGGAGTAGTTTGAAGAGAATAAGTCTTTCAGGTCAGGAGTGACAAAAATGCCTAAGTATTTGAACCCTTTTTCAGACATACGAAAGGTAGACTGAAGCACCATATCTTGAGGAATATTGAAAGGAGAAGCAACAGACTTACCCAAATTAATCTTATAACCTGAAAGGACACCAAACCTATCTATGGAGCTAAGTACCGCCGGGATTGATGTATCTGGGTTTTTCAAGTATAAAAGGACATCATCCGCAAAAAGAGAAATCACATGATTATCTCCACCTATTCTAATTCCAGATATGTCCGTACTGGATCTAATAATCTCCGCTAAAGGTTCAATGAACAACGTAAACAACAAAGGTGACAGGGGACACCCCTGTCTACAACCCCTCTGAACAGAAAAACCATCTGACAGAAAACCATTAGTGTTTACCATGGCTACTGGATTAGAATAAAAGGCTTTAATCAGATTAATAAAATTAGGCCCCATCCCAAATTTCTGTAAAACAGCGAATAAAAAGGGCCATTCTACTCGGTCAAAGGCCTTTTCTGCATCGAGAGAGACAATCAGAGCAGGGTCTTTATGCTGATTAAGATAATGAATGACATTCAGTGTACGACGCACATTATCTGTTCCATATCTAGATTTCACAAAACCCGTCTGATCAGGGTTTATTATATTTGGAAGAATTTTTTCTAGTCTCCGCGCCAACGTACCGTACCTTTAAACCTACTAGGAGGTACAGGAGGGGCAATCGGACCGCTACGAATGGGGATGATAATAACTGATAATGGCCATTTAATGGTTGATAACGTTCGAAGCGGGTGCCTGAGTACAAGTAGAAGTATCCTGATGCATGCTCAATAATCCAGGTAGAAAAATAAAAAAAAAAAGTTGTCAGGTCCTCTGGTCATTAAAAAAACAAAACAAACAAACAAAATTACAGAAACATTTTGTTTTTCATCCGAAAGACTGGAGAAATCTTTTGGATGAAAGGCGAAACATTTCTACAATTTTTTTTTGTTATTGTTTTTTGAATATCCAGAGGACCTGACAACTTTTTTAGATACAAGTACAAGTACTTCAGTTTGGCTACTTGCTGATATTGAGTAGTTAATGTGTTAATATTTAAACATCACAGCATATAAACACATTTATTTTATTAACACAGCAGAAAATCAGCTGTTTTACCACAGTCTGTGTTTGTCTTGAAATATACAGACATTTTCTTTTTGCCCTCAGTTACGTGCCAAGCAGAAGAGGAAATAACATCATCAAATATAAAAGTGGTATTGGTCTAAAATGTATCTGGTGTTTTTATGAGTACAAGTACAAGTATTGTATCTGTTTTCTCAGTTAAACAATGCTCACGTTACTATGTGAAGGTATGTGTGCGGAGCAAAAATAGACTTTATGATAATGATGCTGAAGCTGTTGAATGTGTCTGTCCATATGATAATAAAGGTTTACTCAGCTCTCTGCAGAGTCTTTCAGACTATTATTTTTCAGAGTTGCTTTATAAGCCTGAAAAAGGATGACAAATTCTCACTTGTCTGGTTAGCCTTTAGCCTGGATGAAATATTTTGTCATTCTAAACTCTGTGATCACAGTTGATAAAGTATCAAGTATTCAAACTATTAGTCAAAATCACTTCAAAAAGGACCAAACTGTCCCTTCAGAGTTGATGTTCTTGTCACCTAATGACACTTCAAGGATACTGCATCTCAAAGCCTCTGAAGATGGAACTGTTTCTATAAATGAGCAAACTCTTTTTGAATTAGTCAAATAACTTTAACAATCTTCTTAACAATCTCAGAAAATAATCATTAGATGTACATCTACAACTAATCAGCCTTAGCCAAAAAATAAAATACGTGTACTTCTAACTCAGTCAGATTTGTTGTAGTTGTTAATTGAACATCATCCCCAACATGCAATTTAAAGAGATTGTGCAAAATCTCTATGTACAACTGTCCCATAATGAAATGTGTCCTTTTAAGAAATAATACTTTTATTTACATCTACATTTATTTTGAGTAAAAGGGTCTGGTCCTTTAAATTAAAAGTATTAATGAACAAAAATGTTACGTTTAACATAAATGATGTGGACTGTTAAATCTAGTCTCTGCACAATAAATACAATATTGTAGAATGTTTACCTCATCTTGGAGACACTTCAAAAAAAGACTTAATATATATTTTGAATGTCCAGAGGACCAGACTAATTGCTTTTTTGGATTTTTCTACCTGGATTATTGAGCATGCATCAGGGTACTTAATATATAGTTTTACCTCTGCAAATAAGATTGGTTAATTTAAAAACAGCATGGAGGCTGGTTTTAGGTTGAAGGGAGCGAGGCAGAGAACAAAATAGTGATGACCTAAACTGGGGGTGGCCAATAATTTGATATCAATATATATCGCAATATACTTCAATAACAATGAGTTTTAAGCACATTTTCGACATTTTCATATGATTACAGTGTTTCACTGATGCATTTCTTTTTATGTTCAGTTTCAACCTGAATATAAAAGGGTGCGACACAACTATATAAGTGCGTGGTGACATAGATGTTACGCAGAGAATGAGTACAGAAAGTGTTAGCGGAAGCAGGCTAGGCTAATCTCCAAAGCTCGTTAAATTTTTGCTTCAAACTGAGTGCCCATGACCATCAGAATGTGACTGAACAAGCTTTCACAAGCGAAGAGAAAGCAGATGACTTAACTGATAAGAGAGGAAAGACTAATTTGCTGGTGTGGAAATGGTTCGGCTTTCTAAGATCCGATAAACTGCAGGTTTCAGTGTGCTGCAAAATGTAATGGAGAGTCGTTCCAACTAGCGGTGGGAACACATCTAACTTGTTCCATGAAGAGTTTCCACTCAATAGAATCTGCTGAGAGTCAGAAGATGAAGCACAATAAAAGTCTGAGCCAACGTGTCCCTGAAACAACACTCCCAGCTGCATGGGTTGTTAGGTTAGAATAGAATAGAATATATCTTTATTGGTATTGTCGATTGTACCGGGGTACAAAACATTGCAATTGGCGCACGCACCATCCTTAAGAGAGAACATGTGCACGGAAGCCGCAGCAGAAATTTATCTGTGCCGCCAAACAATCAGATATGGAAAAAAAGGAAGGTTACAATAGGATAATCATTGGTATTCAAAAAAGAATCTATCACATTTTGTCTTAGGACATTCTATGATAAAGTCAAAAAACTCTACCAGCTCAAGCACAGATAAGACAAATCACATGTTGCATTTTGGTGGCGGAGCAGTGAGATAAGTCTGTGAGCAATCGTCCAGATAGAGCACAGTTCTGCAGATGGCTCAGCCGCTCATCTGAATGCACACAGAGAGCTCTCGGGGGGGAGCGACAGTTCTTTCCAGTAGCTTCAGACTCCAGGGGCCTCATGTATCAACCGTGCGTGCGCACAAAAACATTGCGCACGTCACTTCCCACGCAAAACCCCGTATGTAACAAAAATGAAATGAACGTGAATATCTGCGCATCCAAGTACATTTCCACGCCAGCTCCCCTGCTGGCGTACGCACGTTTCTGTGGTTATTGTTCCTTTGGCGACACTTACAGGTGCTTCCGAGAAACTGAAGCCCCACAGTCTGTGGTTGACTTTAAGAGCGGCTTGAAGACCTTTCTTTTCAACCGAGCACTCTACCTCCCATGATTCTACTTTTGATCTTAGCTGATACTGTTGTTGATTTTAATTGTCTTATTATTTGTTTTATTGACATTCAATTATGTTGCACCTTGTAGCACTTTGAGATTTTCATTAATGAAAAGTGCGTTATAAATTGTATTCATTATTATTATTATTATTATTATTATTATTATTATTAACTGTTCATGATGTGAAAATGATTAATATTCCCACCAAACACACGATTAACAAATATCCACATGACGCAGTAAATAAAGGACGCGCAAAGTTGTGCCAAAAATAAATTCAACAGGAACGGATTCATTCAGCCTTACTGGAGGATATAATAGTGTAACACGCAGAGCATTTATTTATAAACAGATATAATTTTCTGATCTAGGATATGGCTTATCAGCAGTTTTCAGAAACAATCATTTTTCAGTTTGGCACTGCTGCGCTCTGGAGCAACACAGGAACCATGCACAACGCGTGCAGAAGCAGCGATCAACCTGTTCCCGAGCTTTCCTGAGGGAGCTGCAGGTCGATCAGGGCTGTCCAGTCCACACAAAGCCGATTCATGTCCAATGGAATGTCTCATCTATATGATTCCAAAGGCTGAGTGGTCGCGCTTTGGAGCGCGCGCGCACCCTCACCGGTGCGGCAGCTGGAGGTGATTCATAATCAGCGTTTATTGTAGATTTCTCCAAAATGACACGTGAAAGTACACCATATATAACTTGTAGGAGAGTAAAAGCTTCACAGACAAACAGATTGCGCACAGGGCTGCGGTGCGCGCAGCGTTTGGAGACTCCAAAATCACGTCATGTCATGAAGACTCTCCACTGAGACGCACAGACTCGTTTCTTCATATCATCTATTAAATAAACAAAGATCTATGTTCAACCAAACATCTAAGTTCCTCTGTGTTTACAGTAATTATGGTAATAAACTCGTGCGCAAAGTTAATATTTTCACTCAGAATGAATGGATGTGCCGGGTGCGCACCAAAGCAGGGTGAGCGCACACACAAATACCGACACACAATCACTCGTTCTTTGCGTGATGAACACATTTTATTACTATTCTTACTTAGGATTATTTTCCTCACTCATATTATATTAAATTCATTATTTTCCTGAATCTAGAAATCATTTCTGATCGCGCAGGGATCAAACAAACATGTCCTTCACACATGCAGGAAGTAATTTGCATCTGTTTAACATATGTAAATGAAGGCGTGTCAGGGGAGGTGTCTCACGTGCGCTCAGTTCCACGTTAATTGTGATGTACAAAAGGAATGTGCGTGGATTCCGGTGTACGCACAGTTTGATAAATCTGGATTTTTTTTGTGCGTGCACACTTTTCTGGATTTGACCGTACGTCACTTTTCAGTAGGAAATCCACGCAAGTCTTTGTACATGAGGCCCCAGGAGAGATTTGCAGTCAGCCTTTGTTCAAGGTTGCTTGGGGTGTCCCGATTAGATTAGTTGATTTATTTATTTTCAGGGCAGGCTACAGTGTACTTTTACTGTTCAGCCTTGAGTCCAGGTGCTGTCTGAGTCCAATTCGTCCAAATTATGTGAGCTTTCATTCAACCCGAGCTACAGGTCTCTCTCTCCTCCCTGATGTAGCCCGCTCGGCTGTAAACGAGTCCCAAACCGCACCGCAGGTCTGCGGTCGTCCACGACTGTTCCCATCGTGCGATTCAGCTCGAACAACAGCTGGTTCATTGAGGTCACAGCTCGGATCAAAGAGTCGTTCTGAGCAGGAAGTTTCGACAGTGCGTTGATCTTCCTTAGTTTCCAGTAGCAGAAGCCCCCGCATGAGCCAAAGAGCAACGCACCTGCTACCATAAATCCAATTATCCACAGATCTCTATGTCCTCGACCAAAAGAACGGCCAGACACATCATTTTCCACTCCCCACGAATCCATGATGTACCCGGCCACATGCGTGTTGAGGGGGCACGCTGGTTCTCCTGGTCCAGAGCGCTTCGTGGAAAAAATGTTATAGATAGAGGAGACAGCCCTCGCGATTAAATCCATGTTCCAAATTGCTTCGAGCGAGCACTGAAGAGTTGCAGATGAGACAAAAGAGCAAAAGTTTAAAGTTTAAACTATTAATATTGACAAAGTTGAGACTTTTATGTTTATTTGATAGTGATTTGCACCACAGGAAGAGTTGCTAACATTAGAAAAACAAGTGGTGGCATTTTTGAAGGACAAGGACATCGGCGTGGATCACAAGGACATTTCAATTTGTTACACCCTGCCTACAAAAATGGACAAATCAAAACCTGCAATATTTGTGAGATTCACGAGCAGGAAAGTAAGAAATAATGTGTTAATGCAAGCCAGGAAATTGACAGGAACAAAAGTTTATATAAATGAACATCTTACGAAAAAATATAGTAATATTGCACGGGAAGCAAGATTGCTAAGAAAACAAAACAAAAAAATAGTATCTACGTGGACAAGAAACAGAGATATGTGGATTAAGGTTA
>JBBPBX010088088.1:0-14569 GCA_038048925.1 Garcialebias charrua
CATTAACCTAGCACGCGTGTACGTGCTGAGGGAGGAAGTGTCAACGATGCTGCAGAAAGGAATAATAAATATTGTTCTAGAACACAAACCATGCTTTGGTCAGCGTAGCAAGCTCTTCCTGGTGCCCAAAAGAGATCAATCCCTGTGACCGATCCTGGATCTCAGGACTCTGGGCAAGAAAACAAGAACTTTCAAGTTCAACATGTTGACACTGCGGCAGGTTCCCCCAGTCCGTGAGACCTGGAGACTACGCATGTACAGTAGATTTGAAAGACGCCTATTTACATGTGGGCGTATGGAGGAGGCACAGGAAATTCCTCCGGTTTGCCTTCAAAGGGAAAGCTTATGAATGCAAAGCCTTACCCTTCGGTTTGAAGACTGCTCCTCGTACATTTACTAAATGTCTGGAATGCAACCCTGACCCCCCTCAGGAATCAAGGTCTCAGGGTTATGAACTATCTGGATGACCTCCTGGTTCTGGACCGGAAGCAGAATACAGGCCCAGTCACACTCCTGCAGGGTGATCTCTCACCTGGAGTCTCTCGGTTTTGTCATAAACCTACAAAGGAGTGACCTGACCCCATCACGGATTACCGTATTTCTGGGAGTGCAGGTCTACACCATCCGGTACAGGGCATGGCTCTCAGAGGAACGTGTTTCCTCGATTCGCCGTTGCCTGGCAAAGTTTAAACTGAATCAGCGGATTCCCCTGAAAATGTGCCAACGCCTTTTAGGCCTCTTGGCGGAAGCCATACCCTGTGTGCCACATGCATTGCTGAAGATGCGGGCCCTGCAATATGGCTAAACCAACAAACACGACCTGCCTCGTCTGGGTGAGCAGGAAAGTTTAGAATCATTTCAAAGTGCCTGAGGGCCCTGGAACCTTGGAGGGACCTGTCTGTGTTCACGGAAGGGGTCCCGTAAGGTAGGGTGTCATCCCGTGTGGTCATCACGACGGACACCTCGAAAACAGGATGGGGAGGCAGTCTGCAGAAATCAGAATGCCCGAGGCCTCTGGAATGAGCAGGAAGCAAGATTGTACATCAACTTCCTGGAGTTGTTGGCCGTATTCCTGTCAGCAAAATACTTCTTTGGTAAAGGTCTGATTGCGGGACAGCACGTCCTGGTGTAATCAGATAACAAAACCACGGTGTCCTTCATTAACTGGGAAGGGGGGACGAGATCCCAAGCCCTCCTCAGCCTGACACAGAGGATGCTCACATGGTACGCTCCAGGATTATTGTCGCTCAGGGCGACTCATGTTCCGAGTGAACTGAATTACGGAGCGAATGCCCTCTCAAGAGGGCCTCTTTTGGAATCAGAATGAAGACTGAACCCACGAGTCGTGGATCAGGTCTGGTCACGCTTTGGAAGAACCTCGGTGGACTTGTTCCCATGCAGAGCCAGCTCACAATGTGACCTCTACTTCTCAATGTTCAGGGATACCATGGCAGTTGCCTTCTTACAGAGACCTGCTGACTCAGGCACATGGGCAGCTTCTACACCCATGGCCGGAGCTGTGGCAGCCTTCAGTCTGGCCACTGAAGGGAACTGGCTGAGGACCTAATGCCTGATTGTCTTTGTTCCAACAACAACAACAACAGCATACACAAGGGAGACCCTTGGTGTTTATCTTTACTTGGGAGATGCTTCAGTGGAAGGGTTCCCCTCTCCTCTGACAGTTCTCCAACATCAGGATGGGCCTCTTGACAGTCCCAGTAGTTGTCTGTTCAAGAAGCAGATGAGGGACTCGTGCGTGCCCCTGTACATATGAAAATTTTTCCCCTGGGGACCTGGAAGGTTACCCTGTGCTTGAACTGGGTTCTCTACCTCCACATTGCCATCTGATTGCCAGTGGCGTAATAGGTCCCTTGCTCCTTTCCTCCTGCTTCTCAAGATTCCCAGGGGAAAAGGAGATGATGAGTACTAGCAGAGGACGCTTATGCTGTCTCTAGCTGGTGGTTTTCATCTATGTGTCCAGTGGTAACATCAGGCTGATGTTTCTACATGTGGCTTTTTTCTTCTCAGGCTGTGCTCTCTACATACCTTGTGGAGAGCGGCTGGGAAATGCCTGCCGTATTAAGGCAGATTTTCTCACTTGCATTTTACTGAGCATTTCAAGGGCGTGAATGAATTACGTTCCCATAGCAATATGTTGCACCGAGAGAACCAGACTGAAAGGGAACTGAAAGTTATGCACCATAACTCATGTTCCCTGAAGGAAGGGAACGAGGTGCAACATACCTGGCCCTTTCAATGCTGAAAGCTTGGTGAAGTGCATTTTAGAGAAAGTGGGATGGGCGTCAGCAGCTTAATTACCCAGAGGGCGGGGCCTCTGGCACGACGCTGATGCCCTTGCCGTAAAGGCGTGAGTGTATTACTTCAGGTAACCGCGCAGAGGCGCTGATTCCCATAGTGATAAGTTGCACCTCGTTCCCTTCCTTCAGGGAACATGAGTTATGGTGCATAACTTTCAGATTTCTGATGAGGAGTCTCTGGCGGTGTTTCTTCATCTCCTGGACCTGGATCCACGACATGGTTGGGGGCCACAGTTGAGACCTGGTGTTTGTTTTCTGGCTGGCAGGTGGGAGCATCCTGCAGGGTGGTCTCAGGAGTGTTTGGGATGCCTTGTTCTACTGTCCACTGCATCATCCATCATACAGAAGAGTTGGTGGCCATTCACCACCAGATCATTCACCTGCCCAGAGGACCTGGAGGTGGTGTCCCGTGGGCTTGCAGGGCTGACACGCCACAGAGCCTTTTTTAATTGTTTTGAATTAACTTACTGTTAATAAAATTAATTATTGACAACTACTAGTTTTTGTAATCACTTTATTTTCAAATTTTTAACAAAAAACACATTTTTCAATAAATAGTAAAATTCATTCATTCATTTACTTGCAAATTCTTTCAAGAAATGTGAAAAGCCTCTCCATTCTGTCCCTACTTACATTTGCTCTTCTCTTTGCTGCTTCATCTCTTCTGATTAACTGAAATAAATCATCCTCTCTGTCCTGCTGACTCTTCATTCCCTGTCTCTATTCCTCTTTGTTCCTCAGCCCTGTTTGACCCACTGCTGCGCTTGGACCTGGGGTGTCCTCAGTGATGGAGACACTTAGGACAGGAGGTGCAGTGGAAGGTCTCTGTCCTAAAACCTCGTCCATGAGGACAAACCAGGACCAAGTCACAGCAGCAGCTTCCCACTAACTCCTTCCCCTGACCCGCCTGGATATTTTTAGTCCTGAACAGAGGAAACATCACAGTTGGAAAAAAGAGCAACAAACATTTTTTTAAACTTTACATGTATTAACAGCTGCATGTACAAATTATATTCTTCATTACACATGCACATATTTTGTATTAATTTTTTTAGGTTGTCCTATAAGTTACCTTGTCCTGCGGGCCAATCTTCTCCAAAATTATCCTAAAAACATCAATATAAAATGAATGAAGAGGGGAAACATAGAAAATAATGTCTTAGAAAAACGGTAGTTTTCACAGCACAATACAAGAGGAGTTGTACTTCATTAAAGGTACACTATGTAACTTTGTAATGTAGTCTAACTTTTTTAACAATATATTTTTAACATATTTCTTCACTCTGTCACTATCTACTGACAGACTGATGTTAGACAAAGTAATCTCTGAAAAAAACTATAGTCCCCTTGCTTCTCTATCAGCATTTATAAAAACACTAAAAACACAGAGTGACCCGGACAATGACCAGCCAATAAAAACAGAGTTGTTTGTCACGCCCCAACCCACGCCCCCGCCTGTCCCAGCCTCAGCGCCGCGCACATTCTCATTCAAAGGATTGCAAAGCGATGCAGGACTGATTTGTATGTGACACAAATGTATTAAATATCCCTTCTTCATCCCAGAGCTGGACTTTTATTTTGTTTTTTTGCCAAAAGTCAAGTGATCGCTTCATCCTTCACTCACAGGAATGAGGAAGTCACGAGCGAATTAAATCATGTCCAACGTTGCTTTGTGAAGCTCTGCTGATTTCTGCTGGTTTTTGTGTTGTAGGACCAGTGGTTCATGGTTTTATTATATTTTTTAGAACGTTTTATTAACATATAATCACAGAACTTTGCAATCAATCAATCAATCAATCACCTTTATTTAACCAGGTAGAGCCCGTTGAGATCGAGATCTCTTTTACAAGGGTGACCTGGTCAAGTGGTCAGCAGCACACGTCACATTGGCAATAGGCATTTGCACTTATCAAAAGAAAATAAAGAAAACTACAATCACAGTAAACAGATGTTGACAGTTCAAAACCAACAGGATATGACAGATTTCTATATACATTATATACAAAACAAGCAGACAGACCTCGGTTGTGTAAATAAAGTTAAAAAATCAACAATGACATGTATATTGGATAAGTAATGGTTAGAAACATCTGCAATGGTCAAGTTTCTTGATGACATTTTCTACTACGGTTGACATAAAGGATCCAGGAGAGATGAATGTTGATAGTTTCAGATCTTTCTGTAAGTTGTTCCAGGCTGAGGGGACGGCGAAGCTGAATGCTCTTTTTCCTAGTTCAGTTCTGACAGGAGGAACTGACAGGAGGACTAAATCGTTAGAGCGCAGGGAGTAATGACTGTGTGATGTTTGTATTAAGGAGGTGAGGTATGACGGGACTAGGTTTAGGAGGGTCTTGTAGATGAAGGATATCCAGTGAGTGTATCTGCGAGTGCTGAGAGATGACCAGCCAGATTTTACGTAAAGCTCACAGTGATGAGTGCGATAACTGGAGTCAGTAATGAACCGAAGGGCACCGTGGTAAATGGAGTCTAAGGACTGTAGGTATTTTGATGCAGCACTCATGTACAGCACGTCACCATAATCTAGTATTGGCATGAATGTTGCAGCTACTAATGTTCTCCTGGCTTTGCATGAGAAGCAGGATTTGTTTCTGAAGAAGAAACCTAGCTTCAGTTTGAGTTTAGTGGCCATTTTGGAGATGTGGGTTTTAAAAGACAGTTCAGTGTCAATGTTGAAACCTAGATATTTGTAGGTGGAGACCATTTCTATTTGTTTTCCCTCTTGGGTTCCAATTTGAGGTGGGTTCTCTGGTTGCTGCTTTCTGTTGGCAAGAACCATGAACTTGCTTTTGTCGGCATTTAGGACCAGTCTAAGTTTTTGCAGCCGTGACTGAATAATATTAAAAGCATCCTGAAGAGAGGTGAAAGCTTGGCTGAGGGAGGAAGAACAGCAATAGATGATGGTGTCATCTGCGTAATAATGGTGGGAGGCATTTGACAGATCACTGCAAAGATCGTTGATGTATAGGGAGAAAAGAATGGGACCCAAGACAGAACCCTGTGGCACCCCTTTCACAACATCTAAGAAAGTAGAGGAGGATCCGGCTACATGAACAGACTGCGTTCTGTCAGTTAGGTAGTTGGTGAACCAGGAGACTGCAAGTTTTGATAGACCAGAGTGTTCCAGGATGTTTGTCAATAGTCTGTGATCAACTGTATCAAATGCCTTGGACAGGTCTATAAATAGGGCAACACAGAATTGTTTGCAGTCCAGGGCATGTATGATGTCATTTAATACTTTGAGAACTGTAGTGACGGTGCTGTGTTGTTTTCTGAATCCTGACTGGAATTGTGATAGAATATGGTTTGCTTGTAGGAAATCAGTTAGCTGATCACAGACAAGTCTTTCAAACAACAGCGCTGCAGCGCTGAGACAGGACATGTAGTGGGGGCGGAGCATTCCAGCCATATCATTCCTGCACTGACAGAAACGAGGAAGTCACGAGCGAATTAAATCATGTCCAACGTTGCTGCGTGAACCTCTGCTGATTTCTGCTGGTTTTTGTGTTGTAGGACCAGTGATTCATGGTTTTATTTTAACTTTTTAGAATGTTTTATTAACATATAATCAAGGGCGTAGATTTCATCTCATTATTGGGGGGGACCATAAACAGGGAAATTTTTTAAGAGCAATTTTGGGGGGGTCGGCAAAGTTACAGTGAAATGTAATGCAAAATGTACAGAGGGAAGTTTATCCAAACTGCATGCATATACTATGCAGAATAATCAACAATAATATTGATTTAAATGGCATGTATTTTATTTAGTAGTCTTAATACTACTATTAATCAGTACAACAGTGATACTCATTACTCTTGTTAAAAAATGTAATGTGTTCAATCTGCAGTACAATAGACGACAAATAATGACAAGTGGCAAAATGAGAATTTTGCAAAATAGGTCCCCTCTAAATATTGTTTAAATTTCAGTTTGGCTTGTATTCATAGATTGCTGTGGTCAGTGTCACTGATAATCTGGTACAACATCTTCCCAAAATCTTAATGCTTAAAAAGAAAACAGTTTTCAAGGAGAAGAAATACTTTAATGCAGGGGTCACCAAACTTTTTGAGACTGAGAGCTACTTCAGTGGGACCAAGAGGCACAAAGGTCCACTTGTTCGTTCCAAACAAATTTGCATGGTTCAACTTTAATCATAGTATTAATAATAATACATTTACATACATGTGAATATATGACTGCCTGATCACATCTGATCTGGTCTGTATTATTAAAGACTCCACACAATGCTTTAGCTTGGTAAATATGATCAATTATTATTGATAATTACCAGTAGTGATTAGAACTCTCAATCAAGAACTTGAGTCCTCAGTTTGAATAATGTTTTGGTTCTTCTGTGCAAATGTAAATTGTTCTTAGCTTTGACTGGGAGTGTGGATGGTTGTTTGTCTCTTTGTCTGTCTCTGTGATGGACTGGAGACCTGTCCTGGGTGTCCCTGCCTTCACCCAAAAGCAGCTGAGATTGGTTCCAGTCCTAAACAAGGGGGCATAATGGATTACTTATTAACTGATATTTAAACATAAACACTATTTCTTTTATGTTAACCCTTGTGTTGTCCTACGGGTCAAAAGTGACCCGCTACCATGTTTAGCTATAGAAAAAATACCTTAAACTATATTTTTCCAACTTGAAATTTTATGACTTTTCCTAAAGTGACCCCATCATTACAAAAAGTGATACTTTGTTTTTGTCTAGGTTTACATGTGGGCTGTACACCACTAGGGTCCAAAGATCGTCCTATGGGTCATTTTTGACCCGTGAATTATAAAGGCATTTAAACACCAGAAAAAAGTTCAAAGGCCACACACAAACTCTCTCTAACACACACACACACACACACACACACCCCCACACACACACACACACACATCAAAGACACTAGAACTTGCATTTGACCTGCACCTGCACTCTTGATCTGCAGCTAACCCCTCACATCACACAAGCTGCCAAGCAAAACAAAAAAACAAACTAAGAAATAATAAAGGCTGCAGCTGGGTCAGTCAAAAGAAAAAGGTGCCAGTTCTGCCCCTGGAAGAAGGACTGCAAGACAAAAGCTGTGTGCTGCACATGTGAGAAACACATCTGCAAAGCCCATTCTCACGTTCACACATACTGTCCTTCTTCTTCTTCTTCTTTCGGCTTTTCCCTTTTCAGGGGTCGCCACAGCGAGTCATCCTCCTCCACCTCACTCTGTCCTCTGCATCCTCTGTCCTCACTCCAACTACCTTCATGTCCTCTCTAACTGCATCCATATATCTCCTCTTTGGCCTTCCTCTGTGTCTTTTTCCTGGCAGCTGCATTTCTAACATCCTTCTACCAATATACCCACTGTCCCTCCTCTGGACATGTCCAAACCATCTCAGTCTGGCCTCCCTAACTTTATCTCCCAGTTGTTCAACATGTGCTGTACCTCTGATGATCTCATTCCTGATCTTATCCATCCTTGTCACTCCTAAGGAGAACCTCAGCATCTTCATTTCTGCTACTTCCAGTTCTTTCTCCTGTCTTTTTGTCAATGACACTGTCTCCAGACCATACAACATAGCTGGTCTCACCACTGTCTTGTAAACTTTTCCTTTGACCTTTGCTGACACCTTTTTGTCACAAATCACTCCTGAAACTTTTCTCCATCCACTCCATCCTGCCTGGACTCTCTTCTTCACCTCTTTACCACATTCCCCATTTTCCTGGACAGTGGACCCCAAGTACTTGAAGTTCTGCACCTTTGTGACCTCTGCTCCTTGTAGTCTCACTGTTCCACCAGCCTCCCTCTCATTCACACACATGTACTCTGTCTTACTACGGCTGACTTTCATTCCTCTTCTTTCAAGTGAATACCTCCACCTCTCCAAGTTCTCTTCCACCTGTTCCCTGTTCTCACCACATATCACAATGTCATCTGCAAACATCATAGTCCATGGGGATTCCTGCCTGACCTCATCTGTTAGTCGGTCCATCACCAGAGCAAACAAGAAGGGGCTCACATACTGTCCTACATGTGATAAATATAGTAGAAGTTGAAAATTGTTCACAAAATCAAGCAACATTTTGTTTTTTTGTTGTGTTATGAGAGAAGTATTTTTATAATTCACTTCCTAAAAAATATTTAAAAAATAAACGTGACAAAAAAGTTCCAGATTGTTGACTGTTTTTTCCCTTTCAATATAAATAATTCAGAAATAATTACTTTACATTTATATAATAGCCATAATAAACCTTTACTGTGTAAAAGAAAACTGTTTTGACAGTTGGTTTGTGGTTAAAAAAAGTGTAATACTGTTAACTGGTGATTGTCTTTTTGTATTGTGTAACAAAAATACATGATAAAAAAATATAAAATAAATAAATAATTGAGATGCATTGATAAATACATGTAGGTTGTTTCATCGTGGAAAATGGATTTTGGATTTAAAGTTCAATAAAGCTGCTTTATTTTGGGTCTTTGGTAGTGCGGGTCATTTTTGACCCGTAGGACAAGGGGAGTAAACAGAATGTTAAGATCGCACAAGGGTTAAACTCAGTTTGTAACATTTGAAATTCGTTGTATTTTATAAATATTTTATTAACTGTTTTGTAGAAATGAACACGTTTGTAACATTCATTCAAAATATGCCTTAACAAATCTGTAGCATTTTTTAAGAACCTATTAAGAATAAAATGTTCCAGTTGCAGATACAAAATATCAATAATGTAATATAATAAACAGTGACATTTTTTAATTAACCATGTGACATAAGTATTGATCCTCAACATTTTTTATAATAATAATTTAAAGCCCTTAAAACAACCACAGCTGCAACAAAGTGCTACACATATGAAATCATTTTAACTAATCATCACATCTTCTCTACTCTTTTTTAATTAATTATCTTTCACATATTTTATCATTACTTCTTTCAAGAGCTCCACACCTGAAAATATGATGAATGTGAATCCATCCTGCTCAAAGCTGCGCTGACATTCTACTGTCTGTTGCAGCCACCAGGGAGCTAGTTAGCATTGAAGCTAGTGTGTTAGCTGATGAAGTGACGCTCCAAAGTGTTTTTCTGCCACTAATGATGCACAGACACACTTGTCTTTCAACACTGTGAAAGACCTTTTCCTCCCAGTCACTGTCACCTATGTTTTAAGTAGCTACTTACTGGAAGTTAGTACTTTGTGCAGCAGCTCACTCCCCACCAGCGGCTCCGCGAGCCTGTGACCTCCGCTGCTGTTGTTGTTCCTTGTAAACATTGGACTAAACCATTTGCCAACAGAGAAGGGGGGGTGGGCAAAATTTCCTTCTTTTTTTTAGAATAATGGCGGATTTCTCTCTTTTTTTGCCTTTTTATATTTATATTGTTTAAAGACACGATTTCCTTTATTGAATTATTGGGGGGGACAGATCTATATTTCCCCAAGATTGGGGGGGTCCGGACCCCCCCGACCCCCCCAGGATCTACGCCTATGCATATAATCACAGAATATTGAAGCGCTCCGAGCGGACATTCAGCAGGGGGCGGAGCTGCAGATCTCAAGTTCAACAGAGAACGGACTGTGGCTCCCCCTCAGAGTCATATATGGCTCTGAGGGGGAGGGAGCAGAATGCTTTTACCTGATGAAAATTTTTCTAAGTCCCAGCGTTCTCCAGAAATTACATAGTGAACCTTAAAGATCGCAGGTTATGTACAGTATGAAGGTTAATGAAACTGTACTCAGAAGCATAAGTTGAATAAATTGATTCATTCTTGTACCTTGAAGGATAAATCACTGTTATACACGTTATTATGCTTAAACCTATATTATTCACATGATCAAACCTATAGTAGATGTGCTTCGATTTGCAACTGTGTTTCTCATGTAACCACAAAGGATTTCACATGTTCAGCTGTGCCAGTATTAATCTTACGATCAGAGCTGCTGGACCAGGCCTCAACCCACGGGCCACCTCTTTGAAGCAAACCAGAGCTGCACACAACACATTCCAAGGGGGGAGGGCACACATGCAGCAAAAACATCTTTAGTATACCACACACATCAGAAATACATTTAGTTATGCTCAATACACAGGCTCACACTTAGTTAATCACACACAAGGTGCACAGGACAATAACTTGTTTAAACTTAAGCAAAACTCGTTTAAATCTAGAACTGCTCCTCTGAATTTGCACAAACAAAGAAGCACACAAACTGATAAAGGTCAGGAAGCAGAGACCTTGAGCAGGATCATAAATCTCGTTGCTAAGGCAACTATCAGGTTTAACCAATGGGACAACAGCAGAATCCCAAAACAATTTATGGTACCACATAACATCACGTATCAAAGAGAGACTTTAGGCATTCCTGGAGCGACTTCACGGCGAGAGGTTCGATCCAGCAGCTTGGTTCGTGTGCACATGAATTGACCTAATGCCCATTTTCTGTTTATCCTGTTTTAAACCTGTGTCTTAATCAATAAACCTTACTTTTCTCAAGAGACGCCTGGTCATTTCCGAACACCATTAAACTGAAATCCCTTCAGTTGGTGACCCCGACGTGATGACCCAGGCGGACTTCTGAGAAGACGAGGAGCTCGTGGATCCGAGAGTGCAGGGGCCCGATACAACAAGATAAGGTGAGTTGTTACCATGTTTAACTAGAACAACAATTTGGCCCAGAAACCAAATTTACTGCACTTTAGGTCCCACAGGTTCTCTCGTGATAAAGAGTCCTTGGGAAGATAAATAAAACTATTAAACTAGTTTATAAGAGGTTTTCCTCAGACACAGGTTTCAGCTTAAACAGAAGCGCGCAGGCTCGGTTCGGGATCAGGGGGGGGCGAAGGCCGCTCCCCGCCTGGTGCGGCCGAGGAGCACACGTTCGTTTAAATAAATCACGGGTCAAGCGAACGTCGAAGTTTTTATTACTTACTGTTTGAGGATAAGCGTTTCCATTCAAGCTGTGAGTAGCCGCTGCCGACGGGCTTGTTTCACTCCGGCTGACTCGTGCTGGTAGTGGGTAGTCCGGTCCAGGTGTCTTGTTTCACGGTCTTGTTTGGAAAAGCGCTTACGGTGCGTTTGATCCTCTGAGTAGCTGGAAAAGGTCGTTTCAACTTGTTTCGCGTCCGCTCGCGAGTAGAAAAAAACGACTGCCGCTTGTTTTGGAAGATCATACATAAAACCGTAATTTGGCGTCGTGGAGGGGTCGCCAAAGGTTCACGTTAAGGTGAACAATCCCAGTGGGCCTTACGCTAAACTAGCGGGGTATAGCGTAGTGGAATCGCCCTGGGACTGAGGATTGAAGACGTCTAAAAAAAAAAGAAGAGGTTGTGTACGGAAGCATATTGATGCCACACGTGTTTAAGGTTTTTAAAATATTTTGCGTCGCATTTCTTCCAGATTTAGTGTAAATCGTCGTTTTAGGGCCTGAGATCTCAATTAGATTCAAATTAGATGTTTTAATTGTTCGTTTTGTTATATGTTTGTGTCGACTCAGGAGTGTGGGGTTTTAAAGAAAAAAAAAAGAATGGATCCTTGAATGAATGAGTGGTAAATGTGTGGTGCTGCCATAATTTTTCCGCTAGGGGGAGCTGTTGATTAACATAGTAAGAAGCCTGAAGGCAGAGGTGTTCCCTCAGATTCTTTCAGACTTTTTTACTGTGTTCTTTCAAGAGAACTCAGCGCATGGGAGAAACGATTGAAAATAAAGCTTTTGAGTGAATGTTTGAAAAGACGAGTATGGCGCACATTAAGCAGAGAGGGGACCAACAACAGGAACCTTTACAGAATCAAACGATAAGGGTTCAGGCGGCCATTAAAATAATGCATGGAGAGAATTCTCCAAAGTCCAAACAGCTGGACACGTTGCTCCTACAAATTGTGAAGTCATCAGAAACGTCAACAGAAAACGTTACCCAATTAGCTTGGGCAAAAGTGAAGGAGCAGCAAAAGCAATTAGAATGCATACAAGCTAATCAAACAATTTGTACATCATTTTGGGAGCGTTCTAAACTTAATAAAAATCACCAACAGCAAAAACATTTAGTCGAGGTGTACACACAGCTCGCTTTGTTAGCTCAGAGCGTTCAGAATGTTGGAGATGACAGAAAGTGCTGCCACATCAGATGGAAAAATGACACCGCCTCCATATGCTGTCAGTCCCACCGCGCCTCCGGCCCCTCAGGCTGCTCCTGCGGCTCCGCCTGCCGGTCAGTTTCCCATGTTTCCTAGAAGGAGAGGTCAGAGAAGAGACGAGGAGGAGGAGAGTGAGGATGAGCAGCAGGCCCGAGCGGGGAGCAGCATGGAGGATCGGATGCGGAGACAAAGGGTAGAATATTTACGTAGTGACGTAGATAAGAGGTTCAGTTGGGATGGTGAGCAAAGAGAAAGGGAGTGGCCAGGTTCACTGACCCCTCGCCCACGAGACTATGAGAGAGAGGAAGAAAATCGAGCTGCGAGACGTTACGAGGAAGAGACAGGGAGGGGGTGCTACGGCCCCCCGAAGAGAGGGATGAGGTGACCCAGAAAGTGAAAAGCAAGTGGATGAAGGAGCAAACAGGAAGTTGAGACAGAAAAGTACACAAGGAAGTTGAGAAGAAGACAGGAGGCAGGAGATGGAGGGAGTGAGTTCAGGCCCCAAGAAGAGAGAAAGGGGGTGGGCCACAGAGAGGGGTTGTGGAAGTATCCGAGAGAAGATGAGGAAGGTGAGGTGAGATTAAACATTTATCTTGAAATCAGCCACAGAGCAAAGAACTTATTTTAGAAATTTTAAGAGGTCAGCAATTCACCAATTAGGCAAACACGAGAGTTCTAGAGAGAAGTGAGACAGTTTCGGGTTGAGGTTCAGTGAACTTTAAAGTTGATGTAAATTTATTTTTATTTTTTTTGCTTTTGGACTTTAGATTAGAGGTGAAAAACCCGTTGTGCAGACCAGACCCTGCGAGATGTGTTTTGGTTGGAGACAAATGCCGAATGAAACAAATATAGCTTTTGAATTTTGGTTTAATAATATAAGGGCGTTAGATTAATTTGTCTTTCTTTCACAGCCTAACAGCACAAAGCTGGTGGGAATGGAGCAAGAGACAGGCAGATTTCTTTATTACCACACACATAATGTAATTTGCCATGAGCTAGGATTCAACCAAAATGCACGAAACTTTTCGTTTGTCAGGAGATTGGGGGAACAGTGATGGCTCCATTGGATTTGAATGCATAAAGTTGACGTCTGCATGGTTCATTTTGACTCTGAGAGCGACAGCGGACAGGAAGTGGGAGCGAGACCTCTCACTCATGAATGGACACAAAGACAGTTGAAGGAGAAAGCAAAGAACTGCCATTCAAACTCCAGAATGTCCATGAACTTCCTCAACCATAGTTCAAGGCTACGACCTGAACAAGACAACAGTCCAGGACACAAACAAATGTCAAAGTCAGCAAACACAACGTGAAATCAAGTGAAGTCAGGACTTGGGGCATCCTGCAGAGAAAGCCACCCAAAAGAAAAAAAAAGGGGGCGGGACACTGGAGCTGACCTAAGCTGGACAAATGGACAAATTCACACGATCAGAGCATGAGCATGTGAAACAGCTGTCACGAGTCACTCATTTCAGCAACCCATGAAGGCGTTGGCCTCCCATTCAAATCGGTGGGGTCACATTGGGGCCTCAGTCTCAGGGCCAAACTTAAAGTGCATTATTTAATGATGACACATAGAACAGGCCACCGCAGGCCACAGGATTAATAGCTTAATACTGGACGGTGAGGTCTGTTTGTCTGCTTCTCCTCATCCCAGTAGGCTCTGAAACAAGATAACAAGGCTCTCATCCCGAGGCCTACAGGAAAATGAGTTTGTGAATATCTTCACAGGTGAAATTGGTGTCACCTCAATTATTCATATTAGGTTTAAAGGTTCAATAATTAATGGCATTTCTCCTCGAGGGGAGGCATTGGCAGGAGTCTGGTGGGTACAACGAGATCAATAAATTAGGAACATGTTTTCAAAGGTGAGGAGAGCACAGGAACAAATAAAAGAAAATTTCAGTGGTGGTCGGTGAGGATAGTTGTTTTTGTGGGCAGAAAAGCGGAGCAGCGATAGTGCTGGTTTAGTAAGGGGCTTCAGACAGATCAGTGTTTTGACACGCTGGTAGGCCTGAAGTGGAAAGGAGAACACAGTCAGCGCAGAGGGCAAAGGGCAAGGCTCTGTGTGAACTTTGGAGGGCAGCACAAACTAAGCTCACTCAGAGGACAAGAGAGGGTTG
>JBBPBX010088089.1:0-14569 GCA_038048925.1 Garcialebias charrua
AGAAACCAACAAGAAGTTCTTCCTGAAATGAGCTCCAGAGTTCAGACGTCTTCACTTTGTCACGGTCTCTGAATCTGTTGGAGCCCCACAGCTGGCCCAAGTCCAGATGTGGACAGGTCCAGGTCTGGTCCCACCTCTGAGGACCAGAGGTGGTCTGTCCAGACTGTGTCCAGCTCCAGTCCAGAAGACCCTCATGCATAGGCGTAATTTACACGGGGGTTAGGGGGGTTTTGACCCCCCCAATAATTTGATCCGGTCATTTAACCCCCCCAATAAAATGAAATCATTTCGTCATTATACATATCTTACATCAATAATTGATTTTCTTTATTCATTCAAATTTTTTAGTAAAATTGCTGCATGTTTTTAACAAACTCCCTGAGGACTGACCCCCTCCCCTGCAAATAATTTGGTATCACCCATCTCACCGGCTACAGGAAGTCACGTGAGTCACGGAGCTGCTCATGAAGTTGCCCAGAAGTTTCTACATGCATGTGTTCGAAAAAGGCCTCCTTTGGTCGGACTGACTCTGTCGCTGCCCGCCCCTTGCTATGGATGTAGCTGCTATTAGCTGTGAGGTTCGCTGTTTTTGTTTGCAAGATACCACTCATAAACCACACCGCGGATTTTTAAATCAAGCTGATTTCACATTTGGTTCAGCTCAGGAGCCCATCTGCTGTAGTGAGGTAAGAAATATATTTTTTAAGCGTTTATTTAACTAAATTTAAAGAAACAAAGCTCCGGTTTGACCCGCCTGGCGCCTGCATAAAATTCAGCGAACTTTTTTTTTTTTAAATCCAGCTGATTTGAACATTTCGTCAAACTCAGGAGTACGTCTACTATCACCCATAAGTCAGCGAAGAAATACTGTATATTTTTAAGCGTTTATTTAGCTAAATTTAAAGAAAGAAAGCGTCCGGTTTGACCCGCCTGGCGCCTGCATAAAAATCAGCGAACTTTTTTTTTTAAATCCAGCCGATTTGAACATTTAGTTAAACTCAAGAACACGTCTTCTATAAAGTCAGCTTAGTAATATATTTTTTCTCGCAAAGAAATAATTGTTTTTACCGTGTTTCTTTGTGAAGTTCTTCGTACTAGCTGGGTCCTGTCGCCGCCATCTTGATCAGGACAAAGCTGACGCGTCGCGTGGAGATGACGCGTATACAGCAAGAGAAATTGAATATGATGTCCCATTAAGTAAAGCAGAAATAAAAATAATTGTTAAAGATAAAATAAATGATATGTGGCAGGAGAGGTGGGATTTAGAGGAAAGAGGAAGACATTTACATAACATACAGAAGGAGGTACTCCTAAGTGACGATAGTAGTTTAATGTCTAGGAGAGAGGAAGTATGGATTAAGTTGAGGATTGGGCACACTACATTAAATAGTGGTCTAAAGATAATAGGAAAACATCCATCAGGTGACTGCTCTAATTGTGGGGTACTGGAAGGAGTGGAACATGTGTTGATTTATTGTAAGAAATATAATAAAGAGAGGAAGGCACTGGAAAGGGTAATGGGGAGTTCGGTGACAATGGTTACTTTATTGAAGAAAAATCAGTCACAGGTTATAACTAAAGCATTTGTTAAATATTTGAAAGTTACAAAATTAGCTGAAAGGATTTAATTTTATTTTAATTAATTAATTAATTATTTATTTATTTATTTTTTGTTGAAAGTAGACTCTTGAATTACATCTCCGTCCAGTTGATGGCGGTAATGCACTGAGTTTGTAAACTGCCAGTAAACACCATCGAAGAAGAAGAGATGACGCGTATTAAACACTGAAGCGTATAGTGTACAATTTTTTCGTGTTTATTGTTAATCACAACCCCCCCAATGTTAGACCTAAAGTTACGCCCCTGCCCTCATGTCCAGAACAACAAACATCTGGAGTCCACTGCTGGTTGCTGGTTCTTACCTGGACACCGCTCTGGTTTGCTCGAGGGCCGTGGAGCTGGATCTCTGCTCAGCGTGGTGTTCCTGAGGAGGATGACCCTTAGCAAAAAGTAGTATATTTAAGTATACTTCAAGTATACCTTTTAGGTACTTATGTGACTTGAAGTATACTTTTTAAGTACTTATCTGAAATATACTAAAAAGACGTTTATTTAAGTATACTAAGAGTATACTTATTTTATACTTTAAAATAAGGCTGTGATTTAATCTGACTTGAAGTATACTTTTTATGTACTTGTCTGAGATATACTAAAAATAAGTTTATTTAAGTGTACTAAGAGTATACTCATTTTATACTTTAAAATAAGGCTGTGTACTTGAAGTTTAGTTTTTATGAACTACATTAGATACTATTAAGAATGCATTTTTAATACATTTCCTCAATCCTTTTTTATTTATTTTTTACAAATTTAATTACCTTATTATTTATTAAAGAATATCATTATATTGTTATTATTATTATTATTATTATTATTGAGCATGCATCAGGGTATTATTATCATCATCATCATCATCATCATCATTATTAGTATCATTATTGAATTTTTAGTTTATTTTTATTATTATTTATTATTTTTTCTGTCTATATCCAAATCCACACTCCAGTCCAGTTGGTGGCGGTAATGCACTTAAAATAAGTTCGCCAACCGCCAATAAATTCAATAGAAGAAGAAGAAGAACGTGACTTTGCGCGCTTCGTTCAAATGTAGCTATTTCCTGTTGCTGTCGGACAAGAAGCTCTTGTTGTCTCTGACTCAGCGCTCGTAAAACTTGCTTTTTATTAGACGTCGACTGGTCTGGACGACGACTGGACATTCAGTTGGAAGTTGAAGGTACTGTAATCGGTTCTGTTTTGTTTATTTGCTAGATGTTTTTTGTTCAATTGAATTAACAAAACCTGCTGTGGCTATAAGCTAAGCTAACGGTAAGCTAACGAGCTAAAACTGGTGTGTTATGTTGCTGAGGTAGATGAATTGAGGCAAGTAAAACACTGCACGTTAGAATATGTTATTCTAGCGTTTAAATAACCCATATATGCTACGAGTTTTTTTTTTTTTTGGGCTTGCTTCAAGTTTCTGGATGTTTTTTCAAAGAGACAAGGCCCCGCATCCACGCAAGCATGTTTGTGTCGCATGTCTGTGAACACACATGCGCTACTAGCCAGCAGAACAATAACCGCAGCCAGGCTGAAATACTAATTTACTTGAAATACGTATTTCTGCAACATTACTGTTTTTGTGGCTGCTTCAGGCAGAAAACAGGCTGAAGGGAAACTGATATTAGATTCCTTGAGAGGTAATTTCTAGCAAGTAGTTTGAGTGAAGCAAGTGATGAGACATTTATTTTTAAAACCAAATGTGGAAATGGAGAACGCCTTGTTTGAATGTTATATTTATTCATTAGATCAGACTCCTATTTCCTGTTCCTCCTTATTTATATCTCAGCTCTTCATTGCACAAATGACTAATGTAAATTTTGAATGGTATCAAAAAACTATAGTGACTCACAATTTTTGTTCTTTTGCCCTTGTTTGTTTTTTTCTTTTACAGAGCTTCCAGCAGTTGTGAAACAGTTGAAAGATGTGGCGATCGGATCTCAGCGTTGCTTCCATCCACTCAACACCAGCTGTACAGACACTTGTTGCTCCACCCATCTCTGTTCAAGTGTTGTCTGACCCTGATGACACGGTAATTAACTGAATGCATGGATACTGTACGTTATTGATCCATTTGGGGAAACATTACAATACAATTTATTTCTACATCTTTTGATTGCACACAAAAATGATAGATAAGAAGTGATATGAGAGTCAGAGTCAGAGAGTCTTTATTGTCATTTGCACCGCATGTGGTACATGAGATGAAAACGAGATTATGTACACGAGGTCCCAGTTACACCCAACAACAAATGAAAGAGAAAAACAGTAATAACATCTAGAACTAACTAAGAAAAACATCAACTAGTAATACACTAAGCCTAATATAGTGGAATAAACAGCAGCACGAACATGAGTTTGTATGAGCAGATGGTCACAGATGAACACAGCAACAAGAAAACAGATCAGCATCAGTATGATGTGATATTTTGCAGTGTTTATTTTTTATTTTATTTTTATTTATTCATGAGTCTAACAGCCTCAGGGTAGAAGCTGTTCCTCAGTCTAGTGGTTCTACACTTGATGCTCCTCAACCTCCGTCCTGAGGGGAGAATGATACCCCTTGATGGTATGCGAAAGGATCAGCTTGATGCCATAAATTGGAAGAGTTGAAATTGTAGAATGAATTATTATGCTGTTTCTTTTTTTAAATGTTTTTTTGTGGTGATATATTTTTATCTCTCTCCAGGTCAAAAGAAGAGGAAGGTTGCAAACACTCGGTTAAACAGGGAGTCGAGTCGCTCACACAGCGTGTTCATCATCAAGCTGGCTCAGGCTCCTCTTGATGGTGACAACATTCTCCAGGTCAGCTGGAACCACAGTCGTAGTACCAACTGAGATGAATTACAGTTTTCACAATTCAGTTTTGTCACTTTTTGATTCGTCAGGATAAGAACCAGGTTACAGTTAGTCAGCTGTGCCTGGTGGACTTGGCAGGGAGTGAGCGCATTGGCAGGACCGGGGGAAAGGGCACATGGATACGTGAAGCAGGTTTGTTAT
Source organism: Garcialebias charrua (assembly GCA_038048925.1). Classification (NCBI taxonomy): domain Eukaryota; kingdom Metazoa; phylum Chordata; class Actinopteri; order Cyprinodontiformes; family Rivulidae; genus Garcialebias; species Garcialebias charrua. The sequence goes on from JBBPBX010088089.1 coordinate 4,617, forward strand.
CCAACAGCAGGATCTGATTTTACTCTCAACCTTTGTTTCACTTAACCTAATATAATTTTACTTTACAGGTAACATTAATCAGTCGTTGCTGAATCTGCGGACCTGCATCGAAATACTCAGAGAAAACCAGACGTGTGGCACAAACAAGGTTTGTTTTCAGCCTAAAGATGAACACCACTTACGTTCAGATAAACTGTGTAGTTCATGTTAGATTTCTGTTTATAGATGGTCCCCTACAGAGATTCAAAAGTAACCCATCTGTTTAAAAACTACTTTGATGGGGAAGGAAAGGACAGGATGGTCGTTTGTGTCAATCCAAAGGCAGATGACTATGAGGAGACAATGGTAAGTTGCTCCAACATGATCACTGAGTCCTTATTATACAGACAAAATGTATTTGTTTCGTCAAATAAGCAAGACGTGCTCTGTTTGTGCAGCTGGTGATGCGGTTTGCAGAGATGACCCAGGAGGTGGAAGTTGCTCGTCCCATGGACAAACCCATTTGTGGCTTTACTCCAGGCCGTCGCTATAGAAACCAGGCCGTCGCTATAGAAACCAGGCCTTCACAGAGGAGCTATCATGCAAGTTAGAGGAGCGTGGTGGCCCATTTAGACAAAGGTAAAAAAAAAGTCAACCATAAAAACTATCAAAGTACAGAAATATCATCCAATAAATGTTTTAAGAAAGGCAATGTAAGGAAAGAAAATCTTATTAAAGGATTTACAAAGGAATTGAATAAATATAAAAACCTTTTGGGGGGTATTAAATTGCAGATTTTCGCTCCGTTTCTTTAGATGGGACCTCCTCTGTTATAAGAAACCTGATGCTACCCCTCTACCCTCCTCTGAGCTGACTGACCCAAATGATGACGTCACCCTGCCTCGTCTCATTGAAGCTCTGCGGAACAGACAGAAGATCAAGCAGCTGATGACTGAAGATGACAACAAAGCAGGTACCTGCTCACATTTTAGCTCAGCTCTCCATCCCCAAGTTACTGAATTTTCCTATTGTGGCTCATCTTTTCATCTCCCACATACATTCCTAATGTTTTTATCGTTTTAAGAACAAATTACTGTAATGTTCCATGCTCCGTTCATGGTTTATGATGCAGATTCTGATACAATCACCTAAAAATGCCATTCACTGATACCATATGGATTGGATTGGATTTGGTTATGCGCTCTATAATAAAAAAAAGTTTACAATCAAAGCTAAATGCAGGTTACCGGTATTATTCGTAGTTGTTAAATTAATTGATGAACTTTTATTTTAAGTATATTTTAACATGTGTATATTTTAAAGCTATACTATGTAACTTTGTAGTGCAGTCTGTAACTTTTCTAACAATATATTTTTTAACATATTTCTTCACTCTGTCACTATCTACTGACAGACTGATGTTAGACAAAGTAATCTCTGAAAAAAACTATAGTCCCCTTGCTTCTCTATCAGCATTTATAAAAACACTAAAAACACAGAGTGACCCGTCCTTAACCAGCCAATAAAAACAGAGTTTGTAACCAGCCAATAAAAACAGAGCTTGAATTTGAATCAGCCAATAAAAACAGAGCTTGAATTTGAATCAGCCAATAAAAACAGAGCTTGAATTTGAATTTCAGCAGAGCAAGGGGGAGCAGAGCCATATATGGCTCTGAGGGGGAGGGATCAGAATGCTTTCCCTGTTGAAAATATTTCTAAGTGCTGCGTTCTTTTTTTCATTCATTCAACCTTTATTTAGTCAGGTAAATCTTTTGAACCTCAAGGGCTCATTTACGAAAGCGACCTGCTAAAAACTAAAGAACAATGAACAGCAGTGGTATAATTTCCTTAAACAATAAACAATAAACAAACAAACAATAAACAATAGAAAACAAAAGAGAAAAAAAAAAAAAAAGAAAGTTCTACAGAAACTGCAGACTGCACCTTTAATTGATAAACTTTTATTTTAACTGTAAAATAATGACTAAAAATACTGTAGGGTAGGGATGCACCGATAAATCGGCCGGCCAATCGATCGGCCCCGATTTCCTTAATTTGGGGAGATCGGTGATCGACCGATCTTTAAATGAGAAGCCGATTTTATCCTGCCTCCGCAAAGGTCGGAAAATCATGAAAATTTAGGGTGCATTTTGACCTTTTAACACCTGAAAATTGGTATCGGCCAAAATCGGAATCGGCAGGTCAGACTTTCTAAAAATCAGTGATCGGCCAGAAAATTGAAATCGGTGCACCCCTAATGTAGCGTGTTTAGTTTAGTAAAATTTTAAATATATTTTAACATGGACAGAGCCATTTTATTTACACGCAAAGCGTACTGTGTAAATGACGCACGTAGGTTATCAGCTTTATCCACCCTGAAACTTACGGTAATCTTGGACAATATCTGATGATCAGCTCTTTAAATGAACCCAGAGCACGTTAACTTAGAGGAGAATGTAGAAACGAGTCAGGCTGAAGCTGCAGCTGAGGTTCTTCTTCCATGAAGCAGCTCTGTTGTCCTCCAGCCACATTTTCAGCTTCAGCCTGACTCGTTTCTACATTCTCCTCTCTGTCAGCGCGCTCTGGGTTCATTTAAAAGATCTGATCATCAGATATTGTCCAAGAATAAGCTTCAGGGTGGATAAAGCTGATAACCTATGTGCGTCATTTACAAAGTATGCTTTGCTTGTAAATCAAAAAAGGCGTTCAATACAGGATCAACTGGACTTTATTTGTTGCAGAAAACGTTTCGACTTCTGTCCAGAAGTCTTTTTCAATTCTGAATGGAAGCTGTGAGAACGAGAAGTTTTATACAGGCTTACAAGTCACGCACCAACATATGAAGTCAATTCATATGTTGGTGCGTGACTTGTAAGCCTGTATAAAACTTCTCGTTCTCACAGCTTCCATTCAGAATTGAAAAAGACTTCTGGACAGAAGTCGAAACGTTTTCTGCAACAAATAAAGTCCAGTTGATCCTGTATTGAACGCCTTTTTTGATTTCATCATGTCCTGGACGACTGAGAATCTTCACCAGCATTTTGCTTGTAAATAAAATGGCTCTGTCCATGTTAAAATATATTTAAAAAATTTACTAAACTAAACCACCCTACAGTATTTCTACAGTTAAAATAAGTTTATCAAATAAAGTCAAATGTTAAAAGTAATTGTGGTTCCCTTTAAAGGTGCAGTCTGAAGTTTCTGTAGTGCAGTCTGTACGTTTTCTAAAAATATATTTTTAACATTTCTTCACTCTGTCACTATCTCCTGACAGACTGATGTTAGACAAAGTAATCTCTGAAAAAACTATAGTCCCCTTGCTTCTCCAGGTGTTACTAAAAGCATTTCTAAAAAGCCACAGTGACTCGCCGTTAACCAGCCAATAAAAACAGAGCTTGAATTTGAATCAGCCAATAAAAACAGCTTGAATTTGAATTTCAGCAGAGCAAGGGGGAGCAGAGCCATATATGGCTCTGAGGGGGAGGGATCAGATGCTTTGCCTGTTGAAAAATTTTCTAAGTGCTGCGTTCTACAGAAACTGCAGACTGCACCTTTAATACTAATTTATTGTTTATCACTGGTGAAACCTAGATACCTATTTTAAAGAAATGTTTGATGTGAGAGTAATTACACTGATGATACAATGGTATAACATTGGAGTAATTTTTATTTTTTATTTTTTTCATTCAGTCTACACCAAGGCAAAGTTCCCTGACATCACCATGCAAGATGTGCGAAGAGCCATAAGAAAAAAAAGCAACAACATAAACTATGCCAAACAACTACCGGTGAAGAATTTTTTTCTTCTTCTTTTTTTCCCCCCAAAGATGTGAAGATGCCTTCTGAAAAAAGGCTTCAGTTTCCAGTTGGAGACACTATTTTTGCTTTGTTTAAGCAAATGCACACATTTTTACATTGTGTTCTGGACTTTACACCTTGAAATGCAAATGTGCACCTTTTCCTTTCAATTTTTAAAACTTGGAAGGGATTCATTTTAAATGCTGCTGTTTTGTAAACTGTTTTTGAGCTGCACCTTAATTTTATATAAAAATATTGAAGTTCTCAAGACCTTGTTTTATGACTTTGTAAACACATCTTTCAGAATACTTTAGAAAATAATTTTTAGCATATACGGTAAATAGTATTGTGCACGTATTACTAAGCAAACTTACAAGTGTAACCTAACAAATACAATGACAACATGGTATTAGTTTTAGAAATTCAAAAATGTTAACTTAAATGATAAACTAAACTGTAAACTAGAAGTAAACAACAAGTGCATTTGGAGTATAAAGAAAAGTATACTAGTGGTATACTTTTAAGTATACTTCAATAAACTAAAATTTGAACTTGAAGTACACTATAAGTACATTGGAAGTCTAATTAAAAGTGTACTACTAGTATACTTTAAGTATACTTCAATAAACTAAAATATAAACTAGAAGTACACAACAAGTACATTGGAAGTATAATAAAAAGTATACTGCTAGTATACTTTAAGTATACTAAAATAAACTAAAATATAAACTAGAAGTACATTGGAAGTCTAATAAAAGTGTACTACTAGAATACTATAAGTATACTAAAATAAACTAAAATATAAACTATAAGTACACAATGAGTACATTGGAAGTCTAATAACAAGTGTACTACTAGTATACTTTAAGTATACTAAAATAAACTTGATTTTTCTCAATCTAGCACAACTAAGTATTAAATTTAAATACTAATAGTATACTACAAGTACACATTGAGAAGTTTACTTTTTATACTTATACTTGTACTCGAGTATACTAAATAAATTAAACTTAAGTATACTTCTTTTTGCTAAGGGGAAGATCTTCAGCGCTGCTCTGAGAAGCTCCTGCTGACTGGAAACATTCATAGAAGAAGAAGAAGACACTTCCAGCCCCGTCTCCACGCTCGCTACGTTTCAAAGCACATTGGAACGTGAACTCGTGTTTATTGATCGACCTTCAGCCGGATGTAGAGCGCCGAGTGTCCGGAGGAGCTGATGGCCGAGTGGATCTCCTCTGGAGTCACAGCTGCCACGTCCAGAGGCTGCAGCCTCCTGCTCCTCGCGCTCACCAGCAGCTCAAAAGCTTCTCCGTTGGCCAGCTGAGGGAAGGTGGACCTCAGAAGGTCCAGGAAGTCCGGCTCCGCTAGACCAAGAGGACACTTCAAGTCCCGTACGGGGCTTTTCCTGAACACTGGGGGGAAGAGTGGAGCAAAGATCTTACTTCTTCACAACTGTTATGTGTTAACCTCTGAGATGTTTTATGTTCTCGCGAGACTAGCAGGGGGAAGGGGGTTTTTGGGTTTTGGGACTTTCCCCGGGAGGTGCTGCTTCAGTGTGTGTCTGCCTGCGAGCGGGAGCAGATGTAAATGGCAGATGAATAAAGAGTTCGACAATCAAATAAACGTCGTGTTTATTTGACTTTACATGGTAGCAGAGGATGGTTGCCAATTACAGAGTTCCGCCGAAGCTTGATGAAGCAAGACCATACGAATGCTGGAAAAATGAAGTTAATATTTGGACACGTGTTACGGACTTGGAAAAGAAGAAACAGGCCCTGGCTGTGGCGCTGGGCCTCGAAGGAAGAGCCAGAGAGATTGCACTGGAGATACCTGCAGACGACTTGAATAAAGATAATGGTATGGAAATCTTGTTTAACAAACTGGATACAATATTTTTGAGAGAAGAAAAAGACAGAGCTTATGAAGCATATTCCGTTTTTGATGCTATCTCTAAAGACAGCGCTATGTCTATGGCAGACTTCATCATAGATTTTGAACAACGTTATAATCGAATGAAGAAATATAACATGGTACTACCTGACGCTGTGCTAGCATTTAAACTCTTGGACGCTGCGTGTCTCGATGAACAAAGCAGGCAGCTTGCTCTCACAGCATGCACGGACTTAACGTTTGCCTCCATGAAGTCAGGTTTGAAGCGGATTTTTGGAAAAGCAACAGCAGGAAACAGCACAGAAACTCAGGATGCAGTTTATTTTGCTGAGCAAAGATCAAGAGGCAGATTCAGACGAAACAACGGCTCGTCACAAGGCGGACAGGGGCAACCACAGCAGGGCACAAACCCCCTCGACAAATATGGTAAGCGAACAAAATGCGCTATTTGTCAGAGCACGTACCATTGGGCCAAAGTCTGTCCGCACAGAAGAAATGAAGTAAAACTGACACAGGATGAAAACGTGGAGGAATGTAACATCACTCTATTTACAAAAATAGAGACTGATTCAGAGATTTTCCTAACTGAAGCATTGGGATCAGCTATTATTGACACTGCCTGCACTCGTACTGTATGTGGTGAAAAGTGGCTAGAAAGCTACATAAAAGACCTAAGCAAGAGTAAAATTGACAAACTGTTGCAAACAGAGACCCCAAGCTGCAGACCTTTCAGATTTGGAGATGGTCAGGTGGTACTATCCAGTAGAAAAATAAAACTGCCTGCTAAGATTGGGAAAACAAAGTGCAACATTGAAACTGAAGTGGTGTCTGCTGGCATTCCTCTGCTGCTGAGCAAAACGTCCCTAAAGAGAGCAGGAACTGTTTTAGACATGCAGAATGACAAAGTTGTCATGTTCAAACAGCAAGTCCCTCTTGAACTTACCAGTTCAGGACATTATTGTGTGGATATAAGAGATGAAGATGCAAAAGTGAATGATAATGAAAATGAAATCCTCGTTGTCACAGCAGAGATGTCTAAAAATGAGAAACGCAAAATTCTACTGAAACTTCACAAACAGTTTGGACACGCCTCAGCAGACCGGCTGCAGAGACTCATTCAAAGCTCCGGAAATTATGATAAAGACTGCCCAGTGATTTTGCAGGAGATCATTCGTGACTGTGAAGTATGTCAGAGGTACAGCAGAACAAAGCCAAAACCAGCTGTTGGTTTGCCCTTGGCATCAGAATACAATGAGACTGTGGCAATGGATCTACACGAGTTGGAATCTGGAATCTGGTACCTGCACATCATCGACCACTTCACACGCTTCAGCGCTGGAAACATCGTGAGGACAAAAAAAAACCTCTGAGATTGTCAACTCCTTCATCCATTCATGGATAAGTGTTCATGGAGCCCCCAAGCGGATTTACACTGACAACGGTGGAGAGTTCAACAATGAAGAAGTTAGAGATGTAACAGTTGTGGACCCGTCCTGTCATAATCACACTCTCAGAGGCCAGTGGGTTGGATGAAGTGGAACTTTACTGCAAAATGAGTGGTTCACAGCACAAAGAAACTGTAGTTAGCTCCTCTACTGGTGTGGCCATCACAGCAGAGAGCTGACCAACTGTGTGTAAAACTTTTCTTACAACAATTTCAGACAATACTGCACTCTTTTTAACATATGATCGTATAGTGGTTTTAAAATTAACATGGATTTAATGTAATCTGGTTTTAACCCTATTTTAGCTTAACATCCTGGTTTTAACCCTATTTTATCTTAACATCCTTTTTCTCTTTTTTTATTAGTTTTTATAAATGAAATAAGAAAATAGAAAAATAAATACAGACAGCGGTCAAAATGAAATATTAAATTATTCTACAGCGCCCTCTGATGGTTCACAAAAAAATAACAGTTCACGTTGTGTCATAAATGAAATAAGAAATTAGAAAATTAAAGACAGGCAGCCGTCAAAATGAAATATTAAATTGTCTTAACAGCACCCTCTGGTGGTTCACAAAAAAATAGCAGTTAACGTTGTGTCGTCATGGCAACAACCAGCCGTTACTGTACAAGATATAACCGTTAACATAACGGACTTAACTCTGAACATTTTATAAAACAAATTACCTGCAAAATGAGTGGTTCACAGCACAAAGAAACTGTAGTTAGCTCCTCTACTGGTGTGGCCATCTAGAGAAAGTAGCATTTATGAATTTATTCTCTTATGAGCAACTCATACAAAACCAAACTTGTATCAACAGTTTTCTATCAACGGTTATGTAGCAACACAATGTTGATGCATAACTGTATATTACAATAAACTGTATATTATGATAAATTTCACATTAGCTTTGTAGCATACTTAATGATACTTTTGTAAAATAACCGAACTGTATGACTTACCACAGCAGAGAGCTGACCAACTGTGGGGAACTTCCGGTTTTACGTCATATTTATAGCCAACCAGTAGAGGGCGCTTATAAACCACACACTGCAGGACAACTATAATACATATTTTAGCAAGAATTTCACTACAAAATAATCAAAGTGTTTATACCTGTTACATACACCCCCCTGAAATTCTGCTAAATATGAAGAGTAATTCCTCAGACCAAACAAAAAAAGCAAAAAAAATGGGTGTATAAAGGTAAAAGCAAACAAAAACTGTAATACCAGGAACAAAACTGGATATATCTGTCAGTTCAAAAACTCTCCCATAAAGGAGTATATAAAGAAAGGAGGTGATCAAACTCCTAACTAAACACAGACTCAAAGGTGCCTGTTACACCCCTGAATTGTAAACACTGTTCCTGTAACCTCAAAAGTACTACTCAAGCATTCTTTTGAATAGCACACACATAACCCTGTTACTTAAACCGAAAGTGCACTTGAAAAGAACTGAATCAGGGAACTAACTGACACAGCGGATAAAGAAGCCTCATTGACTGCATGATCATTCATCTCACAAACAAGACGTTTGGGGGGCTTGATTGACCCACGGTCCCTAAGAACATGACGTTTAGGTCGTGTGGAAGCAACCTGAAGTCTGGAACCTGGAATGGAAGTGTCTGAACAGTCACCTTCCAGAGCAGTTGTTACAGGGGCATCAATGTCTAGAGGATTGTCAATAGGATGGGATAAGTCTGTGAGGACATTGTCAGGAGAGGACATGTCTGGGTAATGTCGAGAGTCTTCCACTTCGTCAACTGTTGAGTGGGCAATATCATGGACAGGGATTAGATGACTGGTTGGATTGGATGTGGCAATCGTGAGATGGTCAGACTGGGTGGCACTGGATCTCCGGTCAAATGAGTCGCCATCTTCTGAAAGGATTCCATCATCGCCAGTCTGCATTAGCCAGTTGACTGTGCGAACATCACTGTCTTCCATTATGTCAGGTACATTAGGGCGTAGACCACTACCATGTGTAGCGGCATCACTGACAGAGTGCACAGATTTACAGTCCTCATCATCCTCGCAGGGCAAGAAGCTAACAGAGAGTAGCAGGTTCCTGTGGACAACTCTCTCTCTACCTGTTAGAACATCCTTGACTCTGTAGACATTGATATCTGGCTTGACTGACACAACCTCATAAGGGGTAGACTCCCATCTGTCCGCAGTCTTTCGTTTACCCGGCACACCTCTGTTGGCGATTAGTACTCTGTCCCCAACAACGAGAGGTGAACCCTTGACCTTGCGGTTGTACAACCTGGCATGACGAGCCTGGGCTTTTGCACTGCTCTTCTGTGCAATCTGAGCAGCCTCATGTAGACCTCTCTTCATGTGAGAAACAAAGTCTGAGTAATTGACAACAGCATCATCAGTGAGGGCATGCTGAAACATGACGTCAACGGGTAGACGAGGGATCCTTCCAAACACAAGGTAGAATGGTGCAAACCCTGTTGTCTCATGCTCCGTGCAGTTATAGCAGAAAGTGAGTAGCTGCAACATTTGTGGCCACTTTGCTTTTGGCTGAGGGGGAAGAGACCTGATCATTTCTCCTAGAGTCCTGTTGAATCGCTCTGCGACACCATTTCCCATCGGGTGATAAGGAGTCGTATGGGATTTCTGTACTCCAGCCATATCTAGAAGTTCTTTGATTAGCTTGCTTTCAAAGTTGGCCCCTTGATCCGAATGAATACGGCGAGGAAACCCATAAATGAGAAAGAAGCCATTCCAGAGACGACGAGCAACTTCCTTGGCAGTCTGATTCTTGCAGGGGAAGGCATGTGCCATCTTGGAGAAATGATCGGTCACAACTAGCACATCCACAGACTTGTT